>VDFB02165736.1:29403-73978 GCA_007258455.2 Sequoia sempervirens | reverse complement strand
AAATGAAACCGAAAGATCAAGAATATTATTAATAATAATATTAATGGGATTATGTTTTCATATAAATGTCTAATGGATAGAGTGTTTCCAACCTTCTTAAGTTTGGATTTGGGCATTAATTATACTTAAAACAATATTATACATATTATTGGATGCCTTTCAAGGATATCTTTTGACCCCTGATGAGGTAAGCTTGAATTATTGAATCAACCACATATAAGTTCAAAATGTTTGAAACCGGAAGATCAAGAATATTATTAATAATAATATTAATGGGATTATGTTTTCATATAAATGTCTAATGGATAGAGTGTTTCCAACCTTCTTAAGTTTGGATTCGGGCATTAATTATACTTAAAACAATATTATACATATTATTGGATGCATTTCCAAGATATCTTTTGACCCCTTGATTATGAGGCTCAAATTATTGAACTTATTATATAAGTTCCAAATGGAAATGATTCCCCATGGGTGATGTGAACCAAGGTAATTTGGTGCGAAGTAGTAAGCCTAGTTTGGTTGGGTCAATGAGATGAACATATAAGAGAGGCAACATGTTCAAACAAGATTATGAATAAACTAGGTGGAGTTTGATCCAAGACCTTGATATACTTAAGGGGAAGTGAAACCTTGGGTTGTGAGAACCTATGCGTAGGTATCCTTGAGAGGATTTGAAAGGAGAACTACATGTGACTTTGACACATTTGGAAGCAATAATGTAGGTGGTCTTTGGGTGAACGATGCCCATGTGACTTCAAGTTTGTAGGGGGAGGGTTTAGGGGGGATAGCTCCCGGGTTGGGGTTGTTCCTGATTGGTTTGACCGTCTCCCTTTAGTAGGCTTCAGTTTGAGGCTGAATGGGTAACGAATAGGTATGAACAAATTAATAGAATCTAATATTATTTATTTAATACATAATATTCTTTTATATAATAAGTGAATATATACTACCTTACAATTAGTAATTCAATATATGTATAAGTTTTGAGAAGTCCATCTCATGTTGGTTCCATATGACTTGATGTGTTGTGAAGTCTGACTCCATATGTAGAGGTCTTTGTGTCTAGGCATGTATATGTGTTGACGCTAATTGTGACTCATGTTACGTGTGACCCATCCAAGAGTGAACCTCTATGATATTTGAGTAGTGATAGGCAGTCATTGGACAGTGTCAATGATCGTTGTTTGTGCTACTATGAGGGATTAATCAACATTCACCTGGATCATGGAGGTGAAGGTAGCAGGCTACCCTGGTTATGTTTAAGATACAATAATGGTTGCATGGGTAGGGACCCATCTGGGCAACGGTAAGTCAGGGCTAACCATTGTATCAAGGGGGTTCACTGGCCACCACTGAGGGTAGGGAAGTGATCGAGGTCAGCATTACCCATGATTGTTATGAAGATAGCTTACAATACCATTGAAGTCACAAGGTTGTATATGTCAGGAGCTACTTCTTCTTGGTTGGATAGACTTGTCGTCGATGGGCTATAGGTGATTGAAGTCTAAATCCACTAGATTTCGTAGGTTTACTAATTTGGGAAACCCTTGGGATGGTAGATGGACCCACGGTTTAGTATGGGATACACTGAATCCTCTCCTAGTTTTTAGACTATACTTAGCCTTGTGGGGTTGAGGATGGACCCGCAGTGTAGTATCATGGGATGCACCGAATCCTCTTCCCATTTTTCCAATAGTATAGAAGACCGATGGAAAGGATAGACCTATGGTGTTGTGTGCAATGCACATATATTCTTTCTATCGGGTATGCATGATAGACTTGTGTTAGCTATTGTGATGTGTTAGCTAGTGTGATGTGTAACCAACCATTGTGGAGGTGTTGTATGCCAGAGCTTATTATTGTGTATTTGTTATTTATGGTCAGACCTTGTCATTGTGTATATGTTATATATGCTAGAGCCAATCACTAATATAAATGTCATATGTGTATGAGACAATGATTGTTGTACTTGTGAGGTAAAAATTAGTTGATCACCATTCTATTCATGATCTATGTATGATCGTACCACTGTTGCACTTGGGATCTGTGTATGATTCTAACACTATTGTACTTGTGATGTGTATGAGAAAATCAGCTTATTTATATGGAGGTATTCTCGTGATAGCCATTGTGTATAATCTTTGAGATTACAATATGAATGACCCATTGTGAATATTGTGGATGTTTGTAAACTAATATTTGGTAATGATCGGTATTGACCCAACTCTTGATGGCAATATTATCATCATTATATTATAATTGACTATATTGATAGCTTACATGTACTAAACTAATAGTTATGGGTTAAAGGTGAGATCATAGATCTTATACAAGAGGTGAGATTGAACTCCCTCTATCATTATGGGGCGAACTACGATGCCTCTGATTCCCATGAGGGAAAACGTAGGTAGGGTCATCATGAACCCTAGAGGCTTAGCTTGTAGGTGCAAGAATGACCCTTGTTATATGAGCTTAACACCTTTGAGTGTAAGAATATAAGTGTGACATTTTTTTTTGCTACCATGCTGAACGTTGAGTTATTCAAATTTATACTTCTAAATTATATGGAAAATGCTTGGTTGGTTAAGTTGGTAATTGTTGCTAATTGAAAAAAATAAAGTTGCGCCCGACATGGGGATTTTACACTTCTTTGTGATGTTGGATTTCACAATAAATATTTGGAAAAATTTAACAAGCTTATTATATTTCTTACTAAAATTAATTTTCTGTGGTGGTGAATTGTAGCTAGTGATTGTAATGACATTCAATTTTCCTTCGGTGAGCTATTGGCGGTCAATTTTCTGTGGGTGAATTGTTGACGGTGAATTTTCCTATACCCAATTCTTACACATGAATATAATTAATATTAATTACAATACTATGCATTTGAATAATTAAAAAATTATTTTACTCTTATGATATATTTGCTATTTATTTTGTAAGTTACAAAAATTATTAAACTCTTTTGATATAATTGCTAGTTATATTGTGGGTTAATATGAATGTTTTGATATAATTGGATGAAGTGATTTCCTTTGAATCCTATATATGTTAGGATATGTTGTGTTGTAAATGGAGTGACTGACACTTCATGATTGAAATGTATATTTTTATTTAGTTTTGATGAATGTATTTATTTGGTTAATTTATATGTCCAAATATTTAGTGTGAACTAATTGGAATAATTGTAGATTAAAATATATATTGCAACTAGATTACATTATTGATTCACAAACAAACATTCTTGATTTTATTTTTCATGTAGTGTATTAGATGAATCAAAAACCTTGCTTAAGTTCTTACACATGAACATAACTTAATTTTAGTTACCATATTAAGTATTGGAATATTAAAGTGATTATTTTAGTCTTATAATGACTATTTTTCGCTGAAACACAATGCCCTCTATAATATTTTTATTAATTTATCTTTCTTGCTCCAATAGAAAAACAAAGTGATGAAGAATTAATAATTAAATGTCGAAAACATTATGTTTTTATTTTATTATGAATATAATAAGTTCAAATAAAATAGAGTTTTGCATTAGAGAGGGAAACATTCTTTAGTGGTAGCAGAACAACTCATAAATATTAAATGGTCTGACTATAGAAAAGACAGTTAAGAACATAGATTTCTAAATAAAGACATCCGTTATTTAGTAATCTCTTTAGTACTTTAAATTTTATTTGTAATTTATAATTTCAAAAAAAAATTATTTCTTTACAATCCGTGCTTAGTACATTAACAAATTACTACAATTCAAATACTTCCTCCACAATCTGCTTTATAGTTAATATTTATTGTTGTAATCTGAGCCAATCTTGTTATTCTTCCTATTCATCATTGTTTTATTTCTACCGGTTGTAGTCAAACTTGTGGATTACCGATGTTTTTGAGAGCCCGTGATAGGAGCTGCCCCTGTCCTATAAATTCCTCATCTCCGATAGCTGTATACTATCTCGTGCTTAAGTAAATGTAATGGAAATGGGTAATGTGGATTGTGATGAAGGGGTAGAGAATTCAACGAGTAAAGATCTAGGGTTAGACTTTAATGGCGCCCCTGCTTCTCCTACTCCTCTAAAGTTAGATGTGTTACTGCAGGAACCTATACATCATGCTTCCGCTTCTTTGGTGTCTCTGCCAGGCACCCAAAATTCAGGAAGTAAATAGATTTCTATCCACTGGCCAGATTAATTTGACTTTTTTTGTTTTTTGATTCATGTTATTCTGAAAACTTTGTGTGCCTGCAGATGGAGGATCTGAAATGTGCAGCCCAAATAGGCTCGACCTCAAGAAAGCACCTTCTGAGAGTTGCAACCCTAATGGAAATGATGATGTGCAGGAGGATTTTATAGGTGAGAAAGGATTGTTGAGGATCAAAAATGAACAAGAGGACCATGTTGTTAAAAGGAGGCATAGATTGTCAGCAGAAGAGTCTGCTTATTTGGAAAAATGCTTCAAAGAGAACCCTAAAATTAAATATGTATGTGTACTTTTCACCATTTAATAACATTTTTTTTATTGTATGTAACTTATCCCTTTCTTAATCGCATAGCTAACAAAGTTTTATATATAAACCCGGTAAAATATTTCCTTTTACTGTTGGGACTAGAAGAAGAGAAGATTCAATAGATGATAGACAATAACTTGTTTTTATTTGATACCCTTTGTCATAACCCTTCGATATTTTGTTAATCATTTTGCATGACCCCTAGCCCCGATGTAATTTGGACTAGGGGTGGAACTTCAAAATTTAATAGGTGAACACATATAAGTATGTGTGTGTGCATGAGTGTGTGCCTTAAAATTAGGAACCTTGATGTTATTATTATTATGCATGCTTATTAATCTTAATATGCTATTTTAATTTAGTGCATTAAATGTTGGATTAAAATGGACTAAAGATTTGTTTGTTGTATTTGTGTGAGACTGGTCGTTGGATGCAGGTACCAGGGGTGCAAAGTGAGGTTCATTGGTTGAGAGATAGAGAATTGGTATGTAAAGTGAGGCGGATTATGTGGTTCATTGGTTGAGAGATAGAGAATTGGTATGTTATTCTAGTATTGACCTTGTCTATAGATTCTAGTAGCCTGAGGTTCATTCAACCTAGGATTTTTATATCTATTTTGCTAGAGTTACTTGAGTCGGCTAGGTAGAGCCAATAGGACCACTTAAATGTTTCAATTATTTGACAATGCTCAATTTGGTAGAATTAATTAAGGTCGATGAGTGAAGGGGGTAAATTAAAATAATAAATATTTAAAAGTGAATAAATAAACTAAGTTATATAAGCAAATAATAGAATTTTAAATTATATAATTGATAGCTACATTATTAAAATAACAATTTAAAGACAAGGAATAAATAAACACTCACCATGAATATTACATAAAAGAAAATAGATGGGCATTGAAGAAAAAAAAGAGAAGATATAAAAAAATAAAAAAATAAACCATAAAATGAAATGTCATTCACTAAAATCTACAAGGAGGTGTATAAACCAAGGTTCTCATTGAATTAAATAATATGAAGAATGAAATAAAGCTTACTATCGAGCAAATATGGAAAGGAAAAGAGGACGCAGGAAAATGAAGGAGAAGCTTTCACAAGAGAAGAAGGCAGCTAAGACAGCACCAGAGGCAGAAATCTCGACCAAGGAGGAAGAAGCTTGGAGAGGAGGACAACAAAAGCACTAAGAGGCTTGACAACCCCTACAGCAGCCGCCAATGGTAGGAAAGAACTTTGAACAACTTTCCATGGAGAAACTTGTCCCTCTCTTCTTAAATCAACTGGCAAAGGTCTCATTTTGGGTAGAGGAAAAATGGTGGGAAGAGAAAAGAAAGAAGAAGAGTGTGGTTGTTCAAGGGTTTGGACAGGTCTGAAGTGGAAACCAGAGCTGGGTGGCTAGGGTATTCTTCTTTGCTTCTTCAAGTCATCACATCTTAGGTTTTATCTTCCTTTATTTTCTTTTGTAATTAATCTTCTGTAATACAGTAACCTTAATGTTAAACCATCTTGGCCTTAGAATCTTTAATTTCTTTAAAATTCAGGAAATGGTCTTTACCAGCTCACCTCTTTTAGAGTTCTATTTGAGCAATTATTAGACAATAGAATTTCTTGGTTTACAATATCAAATAATCTACAGGAGCAGGGACTAAATCTGAGACTTAGCTTTGCTAGGTTGCACATTCACAGCTGAAATGTAATACATTATAAAATGTGGAAATGGGGTGCTATAGACTGCTACTCTAGAGTGGGTTTTCATTTTTTTTAAGCAAAATATTATGTTGATGTTCCCTTCCTTAGCCTGGCATCCTGTGTAGTCAATGAAGAATAGACACTAATTTTTCTGCTCTCTCATTGCTCATACCCTTGCTTGGCATGCTATTTCTTTCACCCATTTTCAAGATTTAAAATAAAATAGAGGTAAATTCTTACACCTACAAGAACATAACTCTATAAAATGTTTATGACAGCACTAGTACCATAGATTAATGAGATTCTTTTGATTTGTTTGGCTACTGAGATAGGAAAATGTGGACTAAACAATTAAGCCATAGTTTTACTTTTATATACATTTACAAGGTTTCCATATAACTAATACAAAAATTAAGCATAATAGAGGAAGGATAAATTTAAGTTCATATTATAATCCTTGTGGCTGGAGGTTTTTTTTTTTTTTGGGTGGTGCTCAACTTCGTGACTTATGCTGGAGTTGATGAAACTAGTAGGACAACAAATGAGTTGACATGGATGGAATGTAGAGTTGATAAATCTGATTTGAAAACATGAAGCAAAATAACATGCTAGTGTAGATTTGATAAAGGAAGAAATATGCCTTTACAAGTGTCTATATATGTCACATTTATAATTATAAGGAAGGATATTTAATATCTTGCTCTTAGGTAGATTTGGGGAAGGGAATCAATTATTTATGTTTACTTAGATTGCTGTCCCATAAGTTGAAATAGCTGCTCACCTAATAACCCTAGGTGCTGGTGTGATGACAATAAGCTTTGGATTGGTTGTGGCAGCTCTTTTGAGTAGGATTTAATAGATGCTAATTAAGTTTAGTCCACTGGGTGGTTTAGACTCATAGGAATATGACCTCTACTGTGGAACAATATTCAGTTCTAAGCTACATTGAACAACTCAATAAATTACCCTCAAACAAAGCTTTCTATAGATTTATTAAAAGGACAGTTTCCTTACCAACAATGCTGGTCAATTTTTGCAAATAAACAAAACATGCTAGATCTTGGCTCTAGGAAAAAAAATCTGCCCTATACTAGTGTTCAGTTGATTGTCAAGGCAGTCTTTTCAATTAAATGAATACTCCAATGGCTTATGAGAATGCAGCCCTTACAAGTTTACGTCTTCATTTTCTCCTTAAGGTTAGTAAGAATTAGCTATAATGGGATGAGGAGTCACCTTACCCTCTATTGCAAGGAGTCTAAGAGTATGTATTGCTCTTAGAAAAATAACTAGTAATGCCATACATGGCTGCAACTAAGACAGGAATCTACCAAGCTTGAGTTGGGAACCTACTTCAAGTCCAACTCTAAGCCTGAGTTAAGGACCAAGCTTGAGTTGGGAACCTACTTCAAGTCCAACTCAAAGCCTGAGCTAAGGACCAGTACTTTCTTGAGATGGACGGTAGTCTAGGAGTAGTACTAGGCTCGAGATGGACAAAAGACTAGGAGCAGCATATGCTTGAGATGGACAATAGTCTAGGGGTAGTGCTAGCTTGAGATGGATGGGGTCTAGGGGCAACACTAAGCTCGGGATGGACAATAGTCTAGGGGCAGCACTAAGCTCGAGATGGACAAGAGTCTAGAAGCAATGCTGAGCTCGAGAGTGAATTCCTTTTACTATTATATATGACACTATATGTTATAACATAAATTGAGTGAGTAGTGTTTCATGATTGAAATGTATATTGTGATTGCAATTAATATACTTTGTTGGTTTACAAACACACAACATTACTTTTATTTTCCACATTGTGTATTAGATGAATAAATGGAGTGAGTGACGTTTGATGATTGAATGTATGGTATGATTTCATTTAGATGAATTCCTTTCTTTGTTTACTGTGTATGTCCAAATATATATATTTGAATTAATCGGAATGTGTTTATATGAAAAATTTTTTTATTACAATTAAACTAGTGTATTGGTTGACAAACAGACAGTCTTACATTTATTTCTCACGTGGTGTATTGGTTGAATCAAAAATGTCACTTTAATTCTTATAGGTGAACATAATTAATTTTAATTACCATATTATTCATTGGAATAATAAATAAATTATATTACTCTTATGATATAATTGCTAGTTATTTTGTTGGTTAAAATACATGTTGTGATATAACTAGATGAAGTGACTTCATTCTATATATGTTAAGATATGTTGTGACATAAATGGAGTGATGATTGAAATGTATATTTTTATTTAGTTTCAATGAATGAATTTATTTAGTTGTGTTATATGTTTGAATATTTATTGTGAACTAATTGGAATAACTATATATTAAATATATGCTGCAACTAAACTATATTATTGATTAAAACACACATTATTTTACTCTAT
This sequence comes from Sequoia sempervirens, assembly GCA_007258455.2. Lineage (NCBI taxonomy): Eukaryota > Viridiplantae > Streptophyta > Pinopsida > Cupressales > Cupressaceae > Sequoia > Sequoia sempervirens. The sequence continues at coordinate 65,382 of VDFB02165736.1, read as the reverse complement.
TTATCACGTACTGTATTAGATGAATAAAAAGCCTTGCTTCAGTTCTTGCACATGAACATAAATTAATTCTAGCTAACATATTAAGCATTGGAATATTAAAGAAATTATTTTATCTTATAATAACTAACCTTTGGCTAATACACAATGCCATGTATAATATTTTTCTTAATTGATCTTTCTTTCTCCAATAAAAAACAAAGTGATCTAGTACATTGATAAAATTGTAAGCAACAACAAAAAGAGAAAACGTGAAAAATATTTGATTGAAGAATTAATAATTAAATATGGAAAATATTATATTTTTAACTCCCACTCCCTTGCCTCCTCTCTCCTATGGTCCAACCTTCTTCACTGGAATGTGATCTAGTCATAGATTTATCTAAGTTGCCACTACATTTTATGGAAGTAGCTTAGGAAGTGTCTCCTACCATGGACAAGGATATGGGCTCTCCAACTATTCTTGTTATGGGTGCTAAGTCCTTTGTTGATTCTATGAGGTCCAAATATTTGAGGGTGGGCTCTCTATGCCCTATAAAGAGTACCATTGATGCTCCTATTATCTCTCTCTCCTGAAAGAGGTTTATAATAACATATATTTCTTCTCCAAAATGGGACTAATTTCCATTTTTTTTCATTTGTGGCCTTCTCTCCTAGATTTGAACCTCTTGATATTGTAGCTTTGGAAACCATTAGTGGAAGGCAAGATTGACATTTATCCTTCTTTCAAAGGTTTTCTTGTTGTTAGATTTTCTTGTTTTGACGATAGGTAGGCAATTTTAGATCCAAGTGTGTGGTTTTTGGATTTGAGGGTTGATCTCTTGAAAAATAGGTTCAAGATCAGTTCAACTCGAATATTTGATGTAGATAGACTTGATGATGTAGACAGTCATCAGCCATGGGTAGCCTCATGCCTATTTTGATATATTACACCCACTTGATCCTAATTTTTACCATGACAGTTACATTATTGATGATATAAATTATATAAATGAGATGATTATGATGTTTATATGTAATGGGTAATATGATGATGCATGGATGATTATGAAAAAGAAATGATAAATGTATGGTTTATGAGATGTCTAGAATAACAAATCTATATTATGCAATGATGGGGATGAATGCATGTGCTATAATTAATGCTTTCTCTATGATATGATATACATTATGCATTATGCTGATGGTTTGTGGATGCAAGATAGATGCAATGGCGATGATCTATGATTAACTGTCATGGTACCATGTTAGCACAAAAAGCAAGAGATAGAAGAAAATAAGAGATTCCAACAAGACATGAGATTATATTTGAGGAGTGATAGGTAGTCATTGGACCATGCCAATGATCAATGTCTGTGCTACTGCGAGGGATTTCACCTAGTTCATGGAGGTAAATGTAGAAGGCTACCCTGGTTATAATTAAGGTATAGTAATGGTTGCACCAGTAGGGACCCATTCGTGTGGGTAATGATAATCCAGGGCTAACCATTGTATCGAGGGGGTTCACTGGCTGTCATTGAGGGAACAAAGGTGACTGAGGTCGGTGTTACTCAGGATTTTGAAGAATATAGCTTACAATACCACTAAGGTCACAAGGTGGTATATGTTGGGAGCTACTTCTTCCTGGGTGGATAGACTTGTCATCGGTGGCCTATAGATGATAGAAATTAGAATCCACCATCTTTGGTAGGTTCACTAAGTAGGGAAACCCTTGGGATGGTGGATGGACCCGCGATGTAGTATGGGATGCACCAAATCCTCTCCCAATTTTTTGACTATACTTAGCCTTGTGGGGTTGAGGACGGACCCATGGTGTAGTATCATGGGATGCACTGAATCCTCTTCTCATTTGTCCACTGGTGTAGAAGACTGATGGAAAGGATGGACTGACAGTGTAGTGTGTAATGCATCGATATTCTCTCTATCTAGGATGCATTATGGACTTGTGTTAGCCATTGTGATGTGTTAGCTAGTGTGACATGTAAATAGCCATTGTGGGGGTGATGTATGTTGGAGCTCGTTATTGTGTATTTGTGATGTATGGTCAAACCTTTTCACTATATATATATGTGATATATGCTAGAGCCAATCACTAATATAAATGTGATATGTGTATGAAACAGTCGTTGTTGTACTTGTGAGGTACAAATGAGCTAATCACCATTCTCCTCATGATCTATGTATGATCCAGTTATCGTTGCACTTGGGATCTGTATATGATCCTGACACTATTCTACCTGTGATGTGTACAAGAAAATCAGCTTGGCTATATGGAGGTATGCTCATGATAGCGATTGTGTATAATCTTTGAGATTACGGTATGAATGACCCCTTGTGAATATTGTGGATTCTTGTACACTAATTTCTAGTAATGATTGGTATGGACCCAACACTTGATGGAAATATAATTATCATTATATTATAATTAACTATATTGATAGCTTAGATGTACTAAACTAATATTTATGGGTTAAAGGTGAGATAATAGATCTCATACAAGAGGTGAGATTGAACTCCTTCTATCATTGTGGGGTGAACTACAATGCTTGTGATTCCCACAAGGGGATACGTAGGTAGGGTCATCATGAAGCCTCAAGGTTTAGGTAGTAGGTCTAAGAATGACCCTTGTTTTATGAGCTTATAACCTTTGAGTGTAAGAATATAAGTGTGACATTGTTTTTCGTTACCATGGTGAATGTTGAGTTATTGAAATTTACAATTGTATATTATATGGAAAATGTTTGGTTGGTTAAGTTGTGCCTGAGATGGAGATTTTACATTGGTATCAGAGCAACCAAGTTCAAATATTGAACCTATGAAGCTCACTTGACTCTGGGTAAAGCATGTTTCCTTACACTACCAACTGACCAGAACCAAGTTAGTCACTTAATAGGTATGGTTTTATTTTGAATATCCTAAATGGAATTTTAAGCTCCTAAGAATGGATGGCTAGTCTTAACCGAGAAAACTTGGATGGGTGAAAAGGGAATTTTGATATATGATTATAAATGAAAATAATGGATTTATGTTTGAATAGGTATGTTAAGACCGACTTAAAGCTGAATCTTGAAAAATAGTCCTTGATAGATGGTACGTTGATAACTTATAAAGTTTAATTTTTAAATTTCTACACCCAAAAGTAGAATATAGATGTATTTTAAGAAATATCAACCCCTAAAATCATAATGCAGGATTGGACTATGAAAAAATGCTTACTTTTATATTTCTAGTAAGAACCCTCTTAAATCTTATAAAATTATTCCAAATTAATTCTGTTAAGGAGAAAGGAACCACTTGAGAGATGAGGAGAAAGGGTTCAAAAGCAATTAGCTTGGCTAGTAACCCAAAATTTTGAAGAGATTAACAATTGCAACATTTAAATAAGTTAGGATGACTTATCATAAGGGGGGAAGGATGTCACATCCCAGTCAAAGGACCACATTTAACATCGGCATTGGTGATCAATGTAGCTAAATTAATGAGGTATGGTCTATAGATGGCCCTGTGGTGTGGACAGTTGTTAGAGAAAACAAGAGGGATGACATGACTATGGGTAGGTATGTAGCAGTGAAGGCTCATGTGCCACCATAACTACCATTTTCTGCCATGCCATTAAGGTAGTATGAAATCCCTTATTCTAACAAAGCAACCCCATTTTGAAGGATTAGATTTAAGTTTATTTTTGTAAACATTTGGGGTAATGTTTTAGAACAAAATATGATTTAAAAGGAAGAAGATTCAACTTAGTGTGTAGAATTTCTAGAAAGAAAATGAGGAGACAACTTGCCATAAATGAGAATGGAATCAGTATGAAGGAGAGGTCGCAGGGCATGATTCGTCCAAATGACAGGTCACAAGGGTATTTGGAAAAAAATATAAAACCCTCCCACAACCCCTTCACTTTCTCAGTTAGTTTTGAGTGGAAGGAAAGTAACATAAGTAAGGATAGAGAAAAGAGAGGAAAGGCATGCAAAGGTAGAGCGTGAGAGCAGGCAGAGGAGAAATAGAGATGGAAGTTCTGTTTATGCCATATAAAACAAGAATATGAGATAAAAGAGTGGAAGAATCGACACAGGAGAAATGAGTAGAGAGAAACATGATAAGGCACAACATCAAACAGGTTGAGACTCATCCTTTCCCTCAGAATGTGAGCAGCAAACCCATAGCGGAGAAGAGTGTAGAAGGCATAAAGGAAGAGTAATGCACCTCATATAAATTGCAAGAAACTTCATCAGGTGGTGTAAAGGTCTACCCAACAAAGGAATCTCGACAAATATTAATGAAAAAAAAGGGAGAGAAAAGCAATGAAGGAGAAAATTACGCACGAGGAGATGTGAGAACAGAAGTGGGAAGGGCATATGATGCTCAGGCATAAATTTTAGTAGAGAATATAAATGGAGTTTAATTGAACAATGAAAGTAAGGTATAGGAGATGGGCAAGAGGTCAGAATGTGAGAAGGCCAAACAAGATCTATAGTTCACCAACATAGGAGTAGGGATAACCACCTGTCAGTTATAGATTCGTCATTTCTCTCTTCTTATGCTTAATATTTTAGTAATGCTTTCTCCTTAATGTTTTTCACTAAAACATCATACTTTTGCTCTACAACCTTACATGAAGTTTTGACTTATGAATTCTAATCTTAATGGTAGATTATAAGCGATATATCAAATAAAAATGAGTTAAATTGAAAAATCTGGGTTGTGAAAAGCTAGAAGGGATTATTGGGAAAAAAACCAATTCAATTGTTACCCTTATGTTTTGTGCCCATAAGTTGAATGTTGTAGAGAGTATAGGAAATTTGAAGTTGTTATCCTTGGGTGATTTTTTTGATGGTATTTTGTAGTCTAAATACCATTTCTTGACTGAATTATTTTATCAATGGAAAAATGTTATTTTGAAGGTTGACTTAAATTGTAGCTTAAATTATGTCAAGATAAATATCAAAAGTTTGGTTGTAAACATAGGCAATAGTTGTTTAATCAATTATTAAAGGATATAGTATATCATGTATTTCATAAATGTTTGTTATTAATAATCAAGGATTTTTGTTGATATAGGATGGGTTGGTATTCCATTATTAGAATATGAATATGATTCTTTATTATTGAGTTTCAAATAATATGCCACACTTTGATATTAAACTTAGTACAAGTAATTGTGATTATAATTTTTGTAGTTAAAAATTAATTATTCAAGAGGACCTATGTATATATGTGAAAGTTAGGCTAATGAGAAAATCTTAAACAAGGAATTTTCTATACCCAAGTGTGGTTCATTTGAATATCCAAGAGTTGGATTTCAAGTAGATAATGGTGAGAGATAAAATAAGATCTTACATTGAGTTTATTCTACCTCTATGACGAGACTCTAAGTGAAACAAGATGCCAAGGAAGTCTAGGTCAAATCTTAGTTGCAAGATAACCTTATAAAATAAAGCACAAATTATATATAATTATTAGGAGCCTTAGCACTAGGACGCTTTATATTGTAAGCAAGAGCAACCTCATTTAGTGACACTACAACCATATTATACAACATATATTTTTAATATTGAAACTCATTACTTTCGATAATCCATTGATACTATGGAAAATGCTTTTTATGACTATATGATGCCTATCAATCTCTTAAATATGAGAACCTTGATATTGAACTTATTATTAAAATTATAGTGAAGTGCAATTCAAATTGTACACAAACTAGAAGGAAACCATCATCAATTTGATAGTGTTATCGAGATTGAGCTATGAGATAAATATTTTGTAGCATCTCTTGATACCCTACTCAAGTCCATTAAGCTCAAGTTTAGTTTAAATGGAAAGTATGAATAGTTATCTCATTTGACAGCTAAGCAATTACAAGAATAACAATTTACACCATAAGGTAAATGAAACAAGAAGATCAAGAATATTATTAATAGTAATATTAATGGGATTATGTTTACATATAAATGTCTAATGGATAGAGTGTTTCCAACCTTCTTATGTTTGGATTTGGGCATTAATTATACTTAAAACAATATTACACATATTATTGGATGCCTTTCAAGGATATCTTTTGACCCCTTGATTATGAGGTTCGAATTATTGAACTTATTATATAAGTTCCAAATGGAAATGATTCCCCATGGGTCATGTGAACCAAGGTAATTTGGTGTTAAGTAGTAGGCCTAGTTTGGTTGGGTCAATGAGATGAACATATTAGAGAGGCAGGATGTTCAAACAAGATTATGAATAAACTATGTGGATTTTGATCAAAGACCTTGATATAATTAACGGGAAGTGAAAACCTTGGGTTGTGAGAACCTGTGCATAGGTATCCTTGAGAGGATTTGAAAGGAGAACTACATGTGACTTTGACACATTTGGAAGCAAGAATTTAGGTGATCTTTGGGTGAACAATGCCCATGTGACTTCAAGCTCGTAGGGGGAGGGTTTAGGGGGAATAGCTCCCGGGTTGGGGTTGTTTCTGATTGGTTTGACCTTCTTTGTTTAGTGGGCTTCAGTTTGAGGCTGAATGGGTAATGAACAGGTATGAACAAATCGACGGAATCTTATATTATTTATTTAATACATAATATACTTTTATATAATAAGCGAATATTGACTACCTTATAATTAGTAATTCAATATATGTATAAGTTTTGAGAAGTCCATCTCATGTTGGTTCCATATGAATTTATGTGTTGTGAAGATTGACTCCATATGTAGAGGTCTTTATTTATAGGCATGTATATGTGTTGACTCTAATTGTTACTCATGTTGTGTATGACCCATCCAAGAGTGAACCTCTAGGAGATTTGAGCAGTGACAGGTAGTCATTGGACGGTGCCAATGATCATTTTTTGTGCTACTATGAGGGATTAATCAACATTCACTAGGTTCATGGAGGTGAAGGTAGCAGGCTACCTTGGTTATGATTAAGATACAATAATAGTTGCATAGGTAGGGACCCATCTATGTGGGCAACGGTAAGTCGGGGCTAACCATTGTATCAAGGGGGTTCACTGGCCGCCACTGAGGGCATGGACATGACCGAGGTCAGCGTTATCCATGATTGTTATGAAGATAGCTTATAATACCACTAATATCATAAGGTTGTATATGTCAGGAGCTACTTCTTCTTGGGTGGATAGACTTGTCGTCGATGGGCTATAGGCGATTGAAGTCTAAATCCACTGGATTTCATAGGTTTACTAATTTGGGAAACCCTTGGGATAGTGGATGGACCTGCGGTGTAGTATGGGATTCACTGAATCCTCTCCTAGTTTTTAGACTATACTTAGCCTTTTGGGGTTGAGGATGTACCCACAGTGTAGTATCATGGGATGCACCGAGTTGTCTTCCCATTTTTCCAATGGTATAGAAGACTGATGGAAAATATGGACCTATGGTGTAGTGTACAATGCACTGATATTCTTTCTATTGGGGATGCATGATAGAATTGTGTTAGGTATTGTGATGTGTTAGATAGTGTGATGTGTAACCAACCATTGTGGAGTTGTTGTATGTTGGAGCTTGTTATTGTGTATTTGTTATGTATGGTCAGACCTTGTCACTGTGTATATGTCATATATGCTAGAGCCAATCACTCATATAAATGTGATATGTGCATGAGACAATGGTTGTTGTACTTGTGAGGTAAAAATGAGTTGATCACTATTTTATTCATGATCTATGTATGATCATACCACTACTGCACTTGGGATCTGTGTATGATCCTAACACTATTGTACTTGTGATGTGTATGAGAAAATCAACTTATTTATATGGAGGTATGCTCATGATAGCCATTGTGTATAATATTTGAGATTACAGTATGAATGACCCATTGTGAATATTGTGGATGTTTGTAAACTAATATTTGGTAATGATTGTTATAGACCCAACACTTGATGGCAAGATTATCATCATCATATTATAATTAACTATATTGATAGCTTACATGTACTAAACTAATAGTTATGGGTTAAAGGTGAGATCATAGATCTTATACAAGAGGTGAGATTGAACTCCCTCTATCATTGTGGGGCAAACTACGATGCATCTGATTCCCATGAGGGGATACATAGGTAGGGTCATCATGAACCCTAGGGGCTTAGCTTGTAGGTGTAGGAATGACCCTTGTTGTATGAGCTTAACACCTTTGAGTGTAAGAATATAAGCGTGACATTATTTTTTGTTACCATGGTGAACGTTGAGTTATTTAAATTTATACTTCTAAACTATACGAAAAATGCTTGGTTGGTTAAGTTGGTAGTTGTTGCTAATTGAAAAAAACAAAGTTGCGCCCAACATGGGGATTTTACACTTCTTTGTGATGTTAGATTTCACAATAAATATTTGGAAAAATTCAGAAGCTTATTATATTTCTTACTGCAATTAATTTTTTGTGGTGGTGAATTGTAGCTAGTGATTGTCATGACATTGAATTTTCCTCCAGTGAACTATTGGTGGTCAATTTTCTGTGGGTGAATTGTTGATGGTGAATTTTCCTACACCCAATTCTTACACATGAATATAATTAATATTAATTACTATACTATGAATATGAATAATTGAGAAATTATTTTTCTCTTATGATATATTTTCTATTTATTTTGTACGGTAAAGAAATCATTTTACTCTTCTGATATAATTGGTAGTTATATTGTGGGTTAATATGAATGTTTATAATTGGATGAAGTGATTTCCTTTTACTCCTATATATGTTAGGATATGTTGTGTTGTAAATGGAGTGACTGAAATTTCATGATTGAAATGTATATTTTTATTTAGTTTTAATGAATGAATTTCTTTGGTTATTTATATGTCCAAATATTTAGTGTGAAGTAATTGGAATAACTGTATATTAAAATATATATTACAACTAGATTAAATTATTGATTCACAAACACAGAGGTCTTGCTTTTAATTTTCATGTAGTGTATTAGATGAATCAAAAACCTTGCTTAAGTTCTTACACATGAACATAACTTAATTTTAGTTACCATATTAAGTATTGGAATATTAAAGTAATTATTTTAGTATTACAATGACTATTTTTCGCTGAACCACAATGCCCTCTATAATATTTTTATTAATTGATCTTTCTTGCTCCAATAGAAAAACAAAGTGATGAAGAATTAATAATTAAATGTGGAAAACATTACATTTTTATTTTATTATGAATATAATAAGTTCAAATAAAATAGAGTTTCGCATTAGAGAGGGAAACATTCTCTAGTGGTAGCAATAAGTTTTATGTATGAACAACTCATAAATATTAAATGTTGTGACTATAGAAAAGATAGTTAAGAACATAGATTTCTAAATAAAGACATCCCTTATTTAGTAATCTCTTTACTACTTTAAATTTTATTTGTAATTTATAGTTTCAAAAAAAAATTATTTCTTTACAATCCGTGCTCAGTACATAAACAAATCACTACAATTCAAATACTTCCTCCACAATCTGCTTTATAGTTAATTTTTATTGTTGTAATCCGAGCCAATCTTGTTATTCTTCCTATTCATCATTGCTTTATTTCTACTAGTTGTAGTCAAACTTGTGGATTACCGATGTTTTCGAGAGCCCGTGATAGGAGCTGCCCCTGTCATATAAATTCCTCATCTCAGATAGCTTTAAACTATCTCGTGCTTAAGTAAATGTAATGGAAATGGGTAATGTGGATTGTGATGAAGGGGTGGAGCATTCAATGAGTAAAGACCTAGGGTTAGACTTTAATGGCGCCCCTGCTTCTCCTGCTCCTCTAAAGTTAGATGTGTTACCGTAGGCACCTATGCATCATGCTTCCGCTTCTTTGGTGTCTCTGCCAGGCGCCCAAAATTCAGCAAGTAAATAGATTTCTATCCACTGACCAGATTAATTTGACTTTTTTTGTTTTTTGATTCATGTTATTCTGAAACCTTTGTGTGCCTGCAGACGAAGGATTTGAAATGTGCAGCCCAAATAGGCTCAACCTCAAGAAAGTGCCTTCTGAGATTTGCAACCCTAACGGAAATGACGATGTGCAGTTGATTTTATAGGCGAGAAAGGATTGCTGAGGATCAGAAATGAACAAGAGGACCATGTTGTTAAAAGGAGGCACAGATTGTCAGCAGAAGAGTCTGCTTATTTGGAAAAATGCTTCAAAGAGAACCCTAAAATTAAATGCGTATGTGTACTTTTCACCATTTAATAACATTTTGTTTTATTGTATGTAACTTATCCCTTTCTTAATCGCATAGCCATCAAAGTTTTATATATAAACCCGGTAAAATATTTCCTTTTATTGTTGGGACTATAAGAACAGAAGATTCAATAGATGATAGACAGTAACTTGTTTTTATTTGATACCCTTATCAGTCAAAGTTTTTTAATAGAGATTTTCATTTGCTTACTGTCATAAATTGTTTGATCTGCCGTTCCTCCTCAAAGATCTATATGTTGTTTGTTATATTTAGGCCACAGAAATTTACTTGTTAATGTTGGCTCTGATTTAGTTTCAGCTTTTTGTTTCAATCTATTAATTGTTACTTCTAGAATCCACCCAGATATTTAGAGAACCAACTGTTAAAAAGGATATTGATTTTAGGGGTAGATTTTAAGATCACCGCTGGAAATCATTTCCTACATATTGAAAATTAAAACCGAAATTGCTTTTACTGAATATTACAATCCACTCGTGATTATGATAGGTAATGTTCATGGTTTTGTTTGGTAGAGATCTGTTTTAATTCTTCAAATGTGTTTTGTGAAATAATGTAAGTCATTCTGGAATGAAGGAATATGAAGATAAATTACATAGATTATTTTGTACAAATATCATTCTTAAATTCATTTTGTTATTCAATATTTGAATACAAATTCATATTAATCTTTTCAGTATCATCATGTTGATATCTGAATACAAGTAAGAGGTATTTTTGACATAAAAATTTAAATGGTGTTATAAGTTAACTGGGCTTAACTTTGGGGAATCCCAATGGTTAAGCATGTTTGAGTTGGAGTAGTACTGGAACGTGTGACCTCCAAAGAAGGCCCAATGCTTCACCTCTATCGCCTAGACACAATAAATGCTAACTGAACAATTCATTTTCATAAAAAGATAGATGCTTATGAATTACTATTTATAAAATATGCATCAATAAATCTGACTAAAAACCTATACGATTGAATCTCACAAACTGATGGTGATTACAATCTTTTATATCATACCTATAAAAGATGGATTAATAATATCCTATCGCTCAGTGGAACATTCTTTTAGTTGTTTAAAATATCAGTACATACGGTCTCTGTATTTATTTTATTTTTGTTTTTGTGTTTACAGAGCCGAAAGGAAGCCCTGGCCAGGCAGCTAAATATCAGCCCTCGACAGTTGCAAGTTTGGTTTCAAAATAGGAGGGCAAGGTAATAATCTCACCCATATACTAATTCATTTCATCATATATCATAGAGTTATGAGTAATACAATACCAATTTATTTTAGTAAAACTTGCAGGGCCAAGTCGAAGAAAATCGAAACGGATGGTAATGTGTTGCAGAGAAACATCAAGAAATTAAGAAAGGAAAACAAGAGACTCAAGAAAGAGTTGACAGAAATGAAGGCTCTGAAACAGGTAACGGAAACACCATCGGCATCGGACACTAGTTATGTTAGGGAAATATCTTGCTTCATACTCTGAGTTCTTTTGAGCATTTTATTTTCTTCAGTTTGTTCAAGCGTATTGGTCTGTATTGGTTCTACGTCGGCGTAATTTATTTATATTTTATTTTTCAACACATTTAGGGTTTTTAAAGCTAATACTTTTTCCTATTCTAATTATTTTTTTGTTTTTGTTTTTTGTATACTTACTTAAGGAGACTGAGGATGAACATGTTCCGCCGTTGCTCGGCACAAAGGACTTCAGCAGGGATGAATTTGGAGCAGCAGATGTCCTTTCGATCCTTTTCAGGATGAAAGATCAATTGTGTGAGTTAAAAAAAGTGTAATTTTTAAGTTAGAATGGAGTGAATTCCATTCACTATTATATATGACACTATATGTTATAACATAAATTGAGTGAGTAGTGTTTCATGATTGAAATGTATATTGTGATTGCAATTAATATACTTTGTTGGTTTACAAACACACAACATTACTTTTATTTTCCACGTTGTGTATTAGATGAATAAATGGAGTGAGTGACGTTTGATGATTGAATGTATGGTATGATTTCATTTAGATGAATTCCTTTCTTTGTTTACTGTATATGTCCAAATATATATATTTGAATTAATCGGAATGTGTTTATATGAAAAAAATATTTATTGCAATTAAATTAGTGTATTGGTTGACAAACACACAGTCTTACATTTATTTCTCACGTGGTGTATTGGTTGAATAAAAAATGTCACTTCAATTCTTATAGGTGAACATAATTAATTTTAATTACCATATTATTCATTGGAATAATAAAGAAATTATATTACTCTTATGATATAATTGCTAGTTATTTTGTTGGTTAAAATACATGTTGTGATATAACTAGATGAAGTGATTTCATTCTATATATGTTAAGATATGTTGTGACATAAATGGAGTGATGATTGAAATGTATATTTTTATTTAGTTTCAACGAATGAATTTCTTTAGTTATGTTATATGTTTGAATATTTATTGTGAACTAATTGGAATAACTATATATTAAATATATGCTGCAACTAAATTATATTATTGATTAAAACACACATTATCTTACTTTATTTATCACGTAGTGTATTAGATGAATAAAAAGCCTTGCTTCAGTTCTTACACATGAACATAATTTAATTCTAGCTACCATATTAAGCATTGGAATATTAAAGAAATTATTTTATCTTATAATAACTAACCTTTGGCTAATACACAATGCCATGTATAATATTTTTCTTAATTGATCTTTCTTTCTCCAATAAAAAACAAAGTGATCTAGTACATTGATAAAATGGTAAGCAACAACAAAAAGAGAAAACGTGAAAAATATTTGATTGAAGAATTAATAATTAAATATGGAAAATATTATATTTTTAACTTATTATGAATATAATGAGTTAAAATAAAATAGAGGTTTGCATTACAGAGAGAAACGTTCTCTAGAACTAGCAATAAGTTTCATGTATGGACAAGCGATGAATATTAAATGGTGTGACTATGGAAAATTAGACCCATCATGGAGTGTCCGTCCTCCTGCTCTTCTAGAATTTTGAATGATGGATTCAAATGAATCTCCCACTCCCTTGCCTCCACTCTCCTATGGTCCAACCTTCTTCACTGGAATGTGATCTAGTCATAGATTTATCTAAGTTGCCACTACAGTCTATGGAAGTAGCTTAGGAAGTGTCTCCTACCATGGACAAGGATATGGGCTCCCCAACTATTCTTGTTATGGGTGCTAAGTCCTTTGTTGATTCTATGATGTCCAAATATGTGGGGGTGGGCTCTCTACGCCCTCTAAAGAGTACCATTGCTGCTCCTTTTATATATCTCTCATGAAAGAGATTTCTAATAACATATATTTCTTCTCCAAAATGGGACTAATTTCTATTTTTTTCCATTTGTGGCCTTCTCTCCTAGATTTGAACCTCTTGATATTGTAGCTTTGGAAACCATTAGCGAAGGGCAAGATTGAGATTTATCCTTCGGTCAAAGGTTTTGTTGTTGTTAGATTTTATTTTCTTGAGGATAGGTAGGCAATTTTAGATCATGGTGTGTGATTTTTGGATTTGAGGGTTGATCTCTTGAAAAATAGGTTCATGATTAGTTCAACTCGAATATTTGATGTAGATAGATTTGATGATGTAGACAATCATCAACCATGGGTAGCCTCATGCCTATTTTGATATATTACACCCACTTGATCCTGATTTGTACCATGACAGTTACATTATTGATGATATAAATGATATAAATGAGATGATTATGATGTTTATACGTAATGGATGATATGTTGATGCATGGATGATTATGAAAAAAAAATGATAAATGTATGGTTTATGAGATGTTTAGAATAACAAATCTATATTATGCAATGATGGGGATGAATGCATGTGGTATGATTAATGCTTTCTATTTGATATGATATTCATTATGTAGTATGCTGATGGTTTGTGGATGCAAGATAGATGCAATGGCAATGATCTATGATTAACTGTCATGGTACCATGATAGCACAAAAAGCAAGAGATAGAAGAAAATAAGAGATTCCAACAAGACATGAGATGATATTTGAGGAGTGATAGGTAGTCATTGGACCATGCCAATGATCGATGTATGTGCTACTATGAGGGATTTCACCTAGTTCATGGAGTTAAAGGTAGCAGGCTACCCTGGTGATGATTAAGGTATGGTAATGGTTGCACCAGTAGGGACCCATTCGTGTGGGTAACGATAATCCAGGGCTAACCATTGTATCGAGGGGGTTCACTGGCTGTCATTGAGGGAATGAAGGTGATTGAGGTTGGTGTTACTCAGGATTTTGAAGAATATAGCTTACAATACCACTAAGGTCATGAGGTGTTATATGTTGGGAGCTACTTCTTCCTGGGTGGATAGACTTGTCGTCGGTGGCCTATAGATGATAGAAATTAGAATCCACCATGTTTGGTACGTTCACTACATAGGGAAACCCTTGGGATGGTGGATGGCCCCGTGGTGTAGTATGGGATGCACCAAATTCTCTCCCAATTTTTTGACTATACTTAGCCTCGTGGGGTTGAGGATGGACCCATGGTGTAGTATCATGGGATGCACTGAATCCTCTTCTCATTTGTCCACTGGTGCAGAAGACCGATGGGAAGGATGGACTGACAGTGTAGTGTGTAATGCAACGATATTCTCTCTATCTGGGATGCATTATGGACTTGTGTTAGCCATTGTGATGTGTTAGCTAGTGTGATGTGTAAATAGCCATTGTGGAGGTAATGTATGTTGGAGCTCATTATTGTGTATTTGTGATGTATGGTCAAATCTTTTCACTGTATATATATGTGATATATGCTAGAGCCAATCACTAATATAAACGTGATATGTGTATGAGACAGTCATTGTTGTACTTGTGAGGTACAAATGAGCTAATCACCATTCTACTTGTGATCTATGTATGATCCAATTGTTGTTGTAGTTGGGATCTTTATATGATCCTGACACTATTCTACTTCTGATGTGTACGAGAAAATCAGGTTGGGTATATGGAGGTATGCTCATGATAGCCATTGTGTACAATCTTTGAGATTACGGTATGAATGACCCCTTGTGAATATTGTGGATTTTTGTACTCTAATGTTTGTTAATGATTGGTATGGACCCAACACTTGATGGCAATATTATTATCATTATATTATAATTAACTATATTGATAGCTTACATGTACTAAACTAATAGTTATGGGTTAAAGGTGAGATAATAGATCTCATACAAGAGGTGAGATTGAACTCCCTATATGATTGTGGGGTGAACTACAGTTCCTATGATTCCCACAAGGGGATACGTAGGTAGGGTCATCATGAAGCCTCAAAGCTTAGGTTGGAGGTCTAAGAGTGACCCTTGTTTTATGAGCTCAACACCTTTGAGTGTAAGAATATAAGTGTCACATTGTTTTTCGTTACCATGGTGAACGTTGAGTTATTGAAATTTACAATTCTATATTATATGGAAAATGTTTGGTTGGTTAAGTTGTGCCTAAGATGGGGATTTTACATTGGTATCAGAGCAACCAAGTTCAAATGTTGGACCTATGAAGCTCACTTGACTCTGGGTAAAGCATGTTTCCTTACACTACCAACTGACTAGAACCAAGTTAGTCACTTAATATGTATGGTTTTATTTTGAATATCCTAAATGGAATTTTAAGCTACTAAGAATGGACGGCTAGTCTTAACCGAGAAAACTTGGATGGGTGAAAAGGGAATTTTGATATATGATTATAAATGAAAATAATGGATTTATGTTTGAATGGGTATGTCAAGACTGACTTAAAGCTTAATGTTAAAAAATAGTCCTTGGCAGATGGTACGTTCATAACTTATGAAGTTTAATTTGTAAATTTCTACACCCAAAAGTAGAATATAGATGTATTTTAAGAAATATCAACCCCTAAAATCATAATGCAAGATTGGACTAAGAAAAAATGCTTACTTTTATATTTCTAGCAAGAACCCTCTTAAATCTTATAAAATTATTCCAAATTAATTCCGTTAAGGAGAAAGGGTTACAAAGAAATTAGCTTGGCTAGTAACCCAAAATTTGGAGAGATTAACAATTGTAACATTTAAATAAGTTAGGATGACTTATCATAAGGGGGGAAGGATGTCACATCCCGGTAAAAGGACCATGTTTAACATCGGGGTTGGTGATCAATGTAGCTAAATTAATGAGGTATGGTCTATAGATGGCCCTGTGGTGTGGGCAATTTATACAGAAAACAAGAGGGATGACATGACTATGGATAGGTATGTAGGAGTGAAGGCTCATGTGCCACCATAACTACCATTTTCTGCCATGCCATTAAGGTAGTATGGAATCCCTTATTCTAGCAAAGCAACCCCATTTTGAAGGAGGAGATTTTAGTTTATTTTTGTAAACATTTGGGGTAATGTTTTAGAACAAAATATGATTTAAAAGGAAGAAGATTCAACTTAGTGTATAGAATTTCTAGAAAGAAACTGAGGAGACAACCTACGATAAATGAGAATGGAATCAGTATGGTGGGGAGGTCGTAGGGCATGATTCATCCAAATGACAGGTCACAAGGGTAGTTGGAAAAAAATATAAAACCCTCCACAACCCCT
Organism: Sequoia sempervirens; assembly: GCA_007258455.2. Taxonomy (NCBI): domain Eukaryota; kingdom Viridiplantae; phylum Streptophyta; class Pinopsida; order Cupressales; family Cupressaceae; genus Sequoia; species Sequoia sempervirens. The sequence continues at coordinate 48,590 of VDFB02165736.1, read as the reverse complement.
TCACTTTCTCATTCAATTTTGAGTGGAAGGCAAGTAACATAAGTAACAATAGAGAAAAGGGAGGAAAGGCATCTGAAGGTAGAGTGCGAGAGCAGATAGAGGAGAAATAGAGATGGAGGTTCTGTTTATGGCATATAAAATGACAATATGAGAAAAAAGAGTGGAAGAATCGGCACAGGAGAAATGAGTAGAGAGAAACGTGATAAGGCACAACATCAAACAGGTTGAGACTCATCCTTTCCCTTAGAATGTGAGCAGCAGACCCATAGTGGATAAGAGTGCAGAGGGCATAAAGGAAGAGTAATGCACCCCATATGAATTGCAAGAAACTTCATCAGGTGGTGTAAAGGTCTACCCAACAAAGGAGTCTCGATGAATATTAATGAAAAAAAAAGAGAGAGAAAAGCAATGAAGGAGAAAATTGTGCACGAGGAGATGTGAGAACAGAAGTGGGAAGGGCATATGATGCTCAAGCATAAATTTTAGTAGAGAATATAAATGGAGTTTAATTGAACAATGAAAGTAAGGTATAGGAGATGGGCAAGAGGTCAGAATGTGAGAAGGCCAAACAAGATGTATAGCTCACAAACATAGGAGTAGGGATAACCACCTGTTAGTTATAGATTAGTCATTTCTCTCTTCTTATACTTAATATTTTAGTAATTCTTTCCCCTTAATGTTTTTCACTGATACGTCATACTTTTGCTCTACAACCTTATAGGAAGTTTTGAATTATGAATTCTAATCTTAATGGTAGATTATAAGCGATATATCAAATAAACATGAGTTAAATTGAAAAATCTGGGTTGTGAAAAGCTAGAAGGGATTATTGGGAAAACACCAATTCAATTGTTACCCTTATGTTTTGTGCCCATAAGCTCAATGTTGTAGAGAGTATAGAAAATTTGAAGTTCTTATCCTTGGATGATTTTTGTGATGGTATTTTGCAGTCTAAATACCATGTCTTGACTGAATTATTTTATCAATGGAAAAATGTTATTTTGAAGGTTGACTTAAATTGTAGCTTAGATTATGTCAAAATAAATACCAAAAGTTTGGTTGTAAACATAGGCAATAGTTGGTTAATAAATTATTAAAGGATATAGTATATCATGTATTTTGGAAATGTTTGTTATTAATAATTAGGGATTTTAGTTGATATAGGATGGGTTGGTATTCCATTATTAGAATATGAATATGATTCTTTATTATTGAATTTCAAATAATATGCCACCCTTTGATAGTAAACTTAGTACAAGTAATTGGGATTATCATTTTTGTAGATAAAAATTAATAATTCAAGAGGACCTATGTATATATGTGAAAGTTGGGCTAATGCTAAAATCTTAAACAAGGAATTTTCTATACCCAAGTGTGGTTCATTTGAATATCCAAGAGTGGGATTTCAAGTAGACAATGATGAGAGATAAAATAAGATCTTACATTGAGTTTATTCTACCTCTATGACGAGACTCTAAGTGAAACAAGATGCCAAGGAAGTCTAGGTCAAATCTTAGTTGCAAGATAACCTTATAAAATAAAGCACAAATTATATATAATTATTAGGAGCCTTAGCACTAGGATGCATTATATTGTAAGCAAGAGCGACCTCATTTAGTGACACTACAACCATATTATACAACAAATATTTTTAATATTGAAACTCATTACTTTCGATAATCCATTGATACTATGGTAAATGCTTTTTATGAATATATGATGCCTATCAATCTCTTAAATATGAGAACCTTGATATTGAACTTATTATTGAACTTATAGTGAAGCACAATTCAAATTGTACACAAACTAGAAGGAAACCATCATCAATTTGATAGTGTTATCGAGATTGAGCTATGAGATAAATCTTTTGTAGCATCTCTTGATACCCTACTCAAGTCCATTAAGGTCAAGTTTAGTTTAAATGGAAAGTATGAACAGTTATCTCATTTGACAGCTAAGCAATTACAAGAATAACAATTTACACCATATAGTAAATGAAACCGGAAGTTCAATATATATTATTAATAGGAATATTAATGGGATTATGTTTACATATAAATTTCTAATGGATAGAGTGTTTCCAACCTTCTTAAGTTTGGATTTTGGCATTAATTATACTTAAAAAAATATTACACATATTATTGGACGCCTTTCAAGGATATCTTTTAACCCCTTGATTATGAGGCTCGAATTATTGAACTTATTATATAAGTTCCAAATGGAAATGATTCCCCATGGGTCATGTGAACCAAGGTAATTTGGTGTTAAGTAGTAAGCCTAGTTTGGTTGGGTCAATGAGATGAACATATTAGAGAGGCAGGATGTTCAAACAAGATTATGAATAAACTAGGTGGATTTTGATCCAAGACCTTGATATAATTAACGGGAAGTGAAAACCTTTGGTTGTGAGAACCTGTGCATAGGTATCCTTGAGAGGATTTGAAAGGAGAACTGCATGTGACTTTGACACATTTGGAAGCAAGAATATAGGTGATCTTTGGGCGAACAATTCCCATGTGACTTGAAGCTCGTAGGGGGAGGGTTTAGGGGGGATAGCTCTCGGGTTGGGGTTGTTCCTGATTGGTTTGACCTTCTCTGTTTTGTGGGCTTCAGTTTGAAGCTGAACGGGTAACGAACGGGTATGAACAAATCAATGGAATCTAATTTTATTTATTGAATACATAATATGCTTTTATATAATAAGCGAATATTGACTACCTTATAATTAGTAATTCAATATATGTATAAGTTTTGAGAAGTCCATCTCATGTTGGTTCCATATGAATTTATGTGTTGTGAAGATTGCCTCCATATGTAGAGGTCTTTATTTCTAGGCATGTATATGTGTTGATTCTAATTGTTACTCATGTTGTGTATGACCCATCCAAGAGTGAACCTCTAGGAGATTTGAGCAGTGACAGGCAGTCATTGCACGGTGCTAATGATCACTTTTTGTGCTATGAAGAGGAACTAATCAACATTCACCCGGTTCATGGAAGTGATGGTAGTAGGCTACCTTGGTTATGATTAAGATATAGTAATAGTTGCATGGGTAGGGACCAATCTATGTGGGCAATGGTAAGTTGGGGCTAACCATTGTATCAAGGGGGTTCACTAGCCATCACTGAGGGCATGGAAGTGACCAAGGTCAACGTTATCCATGATTGTTATGAAGATAGCTTACAATACCACTAAGGTCATAAGGTTGTATATGTCAGGAGCTACTTCTTCTTGGGTGGATAGACTTGTCGTCAATGGACTATATTCGATTGAAGTCTAAATCCACTAGATTTCGTAGGTTTACTAATTTGGGAAACCCTTGGGATAGTGGATGGACCCGCGGTGTAGTATGGGATTCACTGAATCCTCTCCTAGTTTTTAGACTATACTTAGCCTTGTGGGGTTGAGGATGGACCCGCAGTGTAGTATCATGGGATGCACCGAATCCTCTTCCCATTTTTCCAATGGTATAGAAGACCGATGGAAAGGATGGACCTATGGTGTAGTGTGCAATGCACTGATATTCTTTCTATCGGGGATGCATGATAGACTTGTGTTAGCTATTGTGATGTGTTAGCTAGTGTGATGTGTAACCAACCATTGTGGAGGTGTTGTATGTCGGAGCTTGTTATTGTGTATTTGTTATGTATGGTCAGACCTTGTCACTGTGTATATGTCATATATGCTAGAGCCAATCACTAATATAAATGTGATATGTGTATGAGACAATGATTGTTGTACTTTTGAGGTAAAAATTAGTTGATCACTATTTTATTCATGATCTATGTATGATCGTACCACTATTGCCCTTGGGATCTATGTATGATCCTAACACTATTGTAGTTGTGATGTGTATGAGAAAATCAGCTTATTAAATGGAGGTATGCTCGTGATAGCCATTGTGTATAATCTTTGAGATTACAGTATGAATGACCCATTGTGAATATTGTGGATGTTTGTAGGCTAATATTTGGTAATGATTGGTATAGACCGAACACTTGATGGCAAGGTTATCATCATCATATTATAATTAACTATATTGATAGCTTACTTGTACTAAACTAATAGTTATGGGTTAAAGGTGAGATAATAGATCTTATACAAGAGGTGAGATTGAACTCCCTCTATCATTATGGGGCGAACTATGATGCATCTGATTCCCATGAGGGGATACATAGGTAGGGTCATCATGAACCCTAGGGGCTTAGCTTGTAGGTGTAGGAATGACCCTTATTTTCTGTGGGTGAATTATTGATGGTGAATTTTCATACACCCAATTCTTACACATGAATATAATTAATATTAATTACTATACTATGCATATGAATAATTGAGAAATTATTTTTCTCTTATGATATATTTGCTATTTATTTTGTAAGGTAAAGAAATTATTTTACTCTTCTGATATAATTGGTAGTTATATTGTGGGTTAATATGAATGTTTATAATTGGATGAAGTGATTCCTTTTACTCCTATATATGTTAGGATATGTTGTGTTGTAAATGGAGTGACTGACATTTCATGATTGAAATGTATATTTTTATTTAGTTTTAATGAATGAATTTCTTTGGTTAATTTATATGTCCAAATATTTAGTGTGAAGTAATTGGAATAACTGTATATTAAAATATATGTTACAACTAGATCACATTATTGATTCACAGACACACATGTCTTGCTTTTATTTTTCATGTAGTGTATTAGATGAATCAAAAACCTTGCTTAAGTTCTTACACATGAACATAACTTAATTTTAGTTACCATATTAAGTATTGGAAGATTAAAGTAATTATCTTAGTCTTATAATGACTATTTTTCGCTGAAACACAATGCCCTCTATAATATTTTTATTAATTGATCTTTCTTGCTCCAATAGAAAAACAAAGTGATGAAGAATTAATAATTAAATGTGGAAAACATTACATTTTTATTTTATTATGAATATAATAAGTTCAAATAAAATAGAGTTTCGCATTAGAGAGGGAAACATTCTCTAGTGGTAGCAATAAGTTTTATGTATGAACAACTCATAAATATTAAATGTTGTGACTATAGAAAAGATAGTTAAGAACATAGATTTCTAAATAAAGACATCCCTTATTTAGTAATCTCTTTACTACTTTAAATTTTATTTGTAATTTATAGTTTCAAAAAAAAATTATTTCTTTACAATCCGTGTTCAGTACATTAACAAATTACTACAATTCAAATACTTCCTCCACAATCTGCTTTATAGTTAATATTTATTGTTGTAATCCGAGCCAATCTTGTTATTCTTCCTATTCATCGTTGCTTTATTTCTACTAGTTGTAGTCAAACTTGTGGATTACCGATGTTTTGAAGAGCCCGTGATAGGAGCTGCCCCTGTTCTATAAATTCCTCATCTCAGGTAGCTTTATACTATCTCGTGCTTAAGTAAATGTAATGGAAATGGGTAATGTGGATTATGATGAAGGGGTGGAGCGTTCAACGAGTAAAGACCTAGGTTTAGACTTTAATGGCCCCCTTGCTTCTCCTGCTCCTCTAAATTTAGATGTGTTACTGCAGGCACCTATGCATCATGCTTCCGTTTCTTTGGTGTCTCTACCCGGTGCCCAAAATTCAGCAAGTAAATAGATTTCTGTGCACTGGCCAGATTAATTTGACTTTTTTTGTTTTTTGATTCATGTTATTCTGAAACCTTTGTGTGCCTGCAGACGAAGAATCTGAAATGTGCAGCCCAAATAGGCTCGACCTAAGAAAGCGCCTTCTGAGAGTTGCAACCCTAATGGAAATGATTATGTACAGGAGGATTTTACAGGCGAGAAAGGATTCTTGAGGATCAGAAATGAACAAGACGACCATGTTGTTAAAAGGAGGCACAGATTGTCAGCAGAAGAGTCTGCTTATTTGGAAAAATGCTTCAAAGAGAACCCTAAAATTAAATATGTATGTGTACTTTTCACCATTTAATAACATTTTGTTTTATTTCATGTAACTTATCCCTTTCTTAATCGCATAGCCATCAAAGTTCTGTATATAAACCCAGTAAAATATTTCCTTTTATTGTTGGGACTATAAGAACAGAAGATTCAATAGATGATAGACATAACTTGTTTTTATTTGATACCCTTATCAGTCAAAGTTTTTAAATAGCGATTTTCATTTGCTTACTGTCATAAATTGTTTGATCTGCCATTCCTCCTCAAAGATCTATATGTTGTTTGTTATATTTAGGCCACAAAAATTTACTTGATAATGTTGGCTCTGATTTGGTTTCATCTTTTTGTTTCAATCTATTAATTGTTACTTCTAGAATCCACCCAGATATTTAGAGAACCAACTGTTAAAAATGATATTGATTTTAGGAGTAGATTTTAAGATCACCGCTGGAAATCATTTCCTACATATTGAAAATTAAAACTGAAATTGCTTTTACTGAATATTACAATCCACTCGTGATTATGATAGGTAACGTTCATGGTTTTTTTTGGTAGAGATCTGCTTTAATTCTTCAAATGTGTTTTGTGAAATAATGTAAGTCATTCTCGAATGAAGGAATATGAAGATAAATTACATAGATTATTTTGTACAAATATCATTCTTAAATTCATTTTGTTATTCAATATTTGAATACAAATTCATATTAATCTTTTCAGTATCATCATGTTGATATCTAAATACAAGTAAGAGGTATTTTTGACATAAAAATTTAAATGGGGTTATAAGTTAACTGGGCTTAACTTTGGGGAATCCCAATGGTTAAGTATGTTTGAGTTGGAATATTACTGGAACGTGTGACCTCCAAAGAAGGCCCAATGCTTCACCTCTATCGCCTAGACACAATAAATGCTAACTGAAAAATTCATTTTCATAAAAAGATAGATGCTTATGAATTACTATTTATAAAATATGCATCAATAAATCTGACTAAAAACCTATACGATTGAATCTCACAAACTGATGGTGATTACAATCTCTTATATCATACCTATAAAAGATGGATTAATAGTATCCTATCGCTCAGTGGAACATTCTTTTAGTTGTTTAAAATATCAGTACATATGGTCTCTATATTTATTTTATTTTTGTTTTTGTGTTTACAGAGCCAAAAGGAAGCCCTAGCCAGGCAGCTAAATATCAGCCCTTGACAGTTGCAAGTTTGGTTTCAAAATAGGAGGGCAAGGTAATAATCTCACCCATATACTAATTCATTTCATCATATATCATAGAGTTATGAGTAATACAATACCAATTTATTTTAATAAAACTTGCAGGGCCAAGTCGAAGAAAATCGAAATGGATGGTAATCTGTTGCAAAGAAACATCAAGAAATTAAGAAAGGAAAACAAGAGACTCAAGAAAGAGTTGGCAGAAATGAAGGCTCTGAAACAGGTAACAAAAACACCATCCGCATCGGACACTAGTTATATTAGGGAAATATCATGCTTCATACTCTGAGTTCTTTTGAGCATTTTATTTTCTTCAGTTAGTTTAAGCGTATTGGTCTGTATTGGTTCTACGTCGGCGTAATTTATTTATATTTTATTTTTCAACACATTTAGGGTTTTTAAAGCTAATACTTTCTTCTATTCTAATTATTATATATATATATATATATTATACTTAAGGAGAATGAGGACGAACATGTTCCACCATTCCTCGGCACAAGGGACTTGAGCAAGGATGAATTTGGAGCAGCAACTGTCCTTTCAATCCTTTTTAGGATGAAAGATCAATGGTGTGAGTTAAAAAAGTGTAATTTTTAAGTTAGAATGGAGTGAATTCCTTTTACTATTATATACAACGCTATATGTTATAACATAAATTGAGTGTAGTGTTTCATGATTGAAATGTATATTGTGATTGCAATTAATATACTTTGTTGGTTTACAAACACACAACATTACTTTTATTTTCCACGTGTATTAGATGAATAAATGGAGTGAGTGACTTTTGATGATTGAATGTATGGTATGATTTCATTTAGATGAATTCCTTTCTTTGTTTACTGTATATGTCCAAATATATATATTTGAATTAGTTGAATGTGTTTATATGAAAAAAATATTTATTGCAATTAAATTAGTGTATTGGTTGACAAACACATAATCTTACATTTATTTCTCATGTGGTGTATTGGTTGAATAAAAAATGTCACTTCAATTCTTATAGGTGAACATAATTAATTTTAATTACCATAATATTCATTGGAATAATAAAGAAATTATATTACTCTTATGCTATAATTGCTAGTTATTTTGTTGGTTAAAATACATGTTGTGATATAACTAGATGAAGTGATTTCATTCTATATATGTTAAGATATGTTGTGACATAAATGGAGTGATGATTGAAATGCATATTTTTATTTAGTTTCAACGAATGAATTTCTTTAGTTATGTTATATGTTTGAATATTTATTGTGAACTAATTGGAATAACCAAATATTAAATATATGCTGCAACTAAATTATATTATTGATTAAAACACACATTATCTTACTTTATTTATCACGTAGTGTATTAGATGAATAAAAAGCCTTGCTTCAATTATTACACATTAACATAATTTAATTCTAGCTACCATATTAAGCATTGGAATATTAAAGAAATTATTTTATCTTATAATAACTAACCTTTGGCTAATACACAATGCCATGTATAATATTTTTCTTAATTGATCTTTCTTTCTCCAATAAAAAACAAAGTGATCTAGTACATTGATAAAATGGTAAGCAACAACAAAAAGAGAAAACGTGAAAAATATTTGATTGAAGAATTAATAATTAAATATGGAAAATATTATATTTTTAACTTATTATGAATATAATGAGTTAAAATAAAATAGAGGTTTGTATTACAGAGAGAAACGTTCTCTAGAACTACCAATAAGTTTCATGTATGGACAAGTGATGAATATTAAATGGTGTGACTGTGGAAAATTAGATCCATCATGGAGTGTTCGTCCTCCTGCTCTTCTAGAATTTTGAATGATGGATTCAAATGAATCTCCCACTCCCTTGCCTCCACTCTCCTATGGTCCAACCTTCTTCACTGGAATGTGATCTAGTCATAGATTTATCTATGTTATCACTACAGTTTATGGAAGTAGCTTAGGAAGTGTCTCCTACAATGGACAAGGATATGGGCTCCCCAACTATTCTTGTTATGGGTGCTAAGTCCTTTGTTGATTCTATGAGGTCCAAATATTTGGGGGTGGGCTCTCTAAAGAGTACCATTTCTGCTCCTATTATATCTCTCTCATGAAAGAGATTTCTAATAACATATATTTCTTCTCCAAAATGGGACTAATTTCCATTTTTTTCCATTTGTGGCCTTCTCTCCTAGATTTGAACCTCTTGATATTGTAGCTTTGGAAACCATTAGCGAAGGGAAAGATTGAGATTTATCCTTCTGTCAAAGGTTTTGTTGTTGTTAGATTTTATTTTTTTGAGGATAGGTAGGCAATTTTAGATCATGGTGTGTGATTTTTGGATTTGAGGGTCGAACTCTTGAAAATTAGGTCCAAGATAAGTTCAACTCGAATATTTGATGTAGATAGATTTGATGATGTAGACAGTCATCAGCCATGGGTACCCTCATGCATATTTTCATATATTACACCCACTTGATCCTGATTTGTACCATGACAGTTACATTATTGATGATATAAATGATATAAATGAGATGATCATGATGTTTATATGTAATGGATTATATGATGATGCATGGATGATCGTGAAAAAAAATGATAAATGTATGGTTTATGAGATGTTTAGAATAACAAATCTATATTATGTAATGATGGGGATGAATGCATGTGGTATGATTAATGCTTTCTATTTGATATGATATTCATTATGCAGCATGTTGATGGTTTGTGGATGCAAGATAGATGCAATAGTGATGATCTATGATTAACTGTCATGGTACCATGTTAGCACAAAAAGCAAGAGATAGAAGAAAATAAGATATTCCAACAAGACATGAGATGATATTTGAGGAGTGATAGATAGTCATTGGACATTGCCAATTATCGATGTCTGTGCTACTGTGAGGGATTTCACCTAGTTCATCGAGGTAAAGGTAGCAGGCTACATAGGTTATGATTAAGTTATGGTAACGGTTGCATCAGTAGGGACCCATTCGTGTGGGTAACGATAATCCAGGGCTAACCATTGTATCGAGGGGGTTCATTGGCTGTGATTGAGGGAATGAAGGTGACTAAGGTCAGTGTTACTCAGGATTTTGAAGAATATAGCTTACAATACCACTAAGGTCACACGGTGTTTTATGTTGGGAGTTACTTCTTCCTGGGTGGGTAGATTTGTCATCGGTGGCCTATAGACGATAGAAATTAGAATCCACCATGTTTGGTAGGTTCACTACGTAGGGAAACCCTTGGGATGGTGGATGGACCCATGGTGTACTATGCGATGCACCAAATCCTCTCCCAATTTTTTGACTATACTTAGCCTTGTGGGGTTAAGGATGGACCCGTGGTGTAGTATCATGGGATGCGCCGAATCCTCTTCTCATTTGTCCACTGGTGCAGAAGACCGATGGGAAGGATGGACCGACAGTGTAGTGTGTAATGCACCGATATTCTCTCTATCTGGGATGCATTATGGACTTGTGTTAACCATTGTGATGTGTTAGCTAGTGTGATGTGTAAATAGCCATTGTGGAGGTGATGTATGTTGGAGCTCGTTATTGTGTATTTGTGATGTATGGTCAAACCTTTTCACTATATATATATGTGATATATGCTAGATCCAATCACTAATATAAATGTGATATGTGTATGAGACAGTCATTGTTGTACTTGTGAGGTACAAATGAGCTAATCAACATGCTACTCGTGATCTATGTATGATCCAATTGTTGTTGCACTTGGGATCTGTATATGATCCTGACACTATTCTACTTGTGATGTGTACGAGAAAATCAGCTTGGGTATATGGAGGTATGCTCATGATAGCCATTGTGTACAATCTTTGAGATTACGGTATGAATGACCCCTTGTGAATATTGTGGATTTTTGTACTCTAATGTTTGGTAATGATTGGTATGGACCCAACACTTGATGGCAATATTATTATCATTATATTATAATTAACTATATTGATAGCTTACATGTACTAAACTAATAGTTATGGGTTAAAGGTGAGATAATAGATCTCATACAAGAGGTGAGATTGAACTCCCTATATGATTGTGGGGTGAACTACAGTGCCTGTGATTCCCACAAGGGGATACGTAGGTAGTGTCGTCATGAAGCCTCAAAGCTTAGGTTGTAGGCCTAAGAGTGACCCTTGTTTTATGAGCTTAACACCTTTGAGTGTAAGAATATAAGTGTGACATTGTTTTTCGTTACCATGGTGAACGTTGAGTTATTGAAATTTACAATTCTATATTATATGGAAAATGTTTGGTTGGTTAAGTTGTGCGTAAGATGGGGATTTTACATTGGTATCAGAGCAACCAAGTTCAAATGTTGGACCTATGAAGCTCACTTGACTCTGGGTAAAGCATGTTTCCTTACACTACCAACTGACTAGAACCAAGTTAGTCACTTAATATGTATGGTTTTATTTTGAATGTCCTAAATGGAATTTTAAGCTCCTAAGAATGGATGGCTAGTCTTAACCGAGAAAACTTGGATGGGTGAAAAGGGAATTTTGATATATGATTATAAATGAAAATAATGGATTTATGTTTGAATGGGTATGTTAAGACTGACTTAAAGCTTAATGTTGAAAATAGTCCTTGACAGATGGTACGTTGATAACTTATAAAGTTTAATTTGTAAATTTCTACACCCAATAGTAGAATATAGATGTATTTTAAGAAATATCAACCCCTAAAATCATAATGCAAGATTGGACTAAGAAAAAATGCTTACTTTTATATTTCTAGCAAGAACCCTCTTAAATCTTATAAAATTATTCCAAATTAATTCTGTTAAGGAGAAAGGAACCACTTGAGAGATGAGGAGAAAGGGTTCAAAAGCAATTAGCTTGGCTAGTAACCAAAATTTTTGAAGAGATTAACAATTGTAACATTTAAATAAGTTAGGATGACTTATCATAAGGGGGGAAGGATATCACATCCCGTTCAAAGGACCATGTTTAACATCGGCGTTGGTGATCAATATAGCTAAATTAATGAGGTATGGTCTATAGATGGCCCTATGGTGTGGGCAGTTGTTAGAGAAAACAAAAGGGATGACATGACTATGGGTAGGTATTTAGGAGTGAAGGCTCATGTGCCACCATAACTACCATTTTCTGCCATGCCATTAAGGTAGTATGGAATCCCTTATTCTAGCAAAGCAACCCCATTTTGAAGGAGGAGATTTAAGTTTACTTTTGTAAACATTTGGGGTAATGTTTTAGAACAAATATGATTTAAAAGGAAGAAGATTCAACTTAGTGTGTAGAATTGCTAGAAAGAAAATGAGGAGACAACCTGCCATAAATGAGAATGGAACCAGTATGGTGGGGAGGTCGCAGGGCATGATTCGTCCAAATGACAGGTCACAAGGGTATTTGGAAAAAAATATAAAACCCTCCAACAACCCCTTCACTTTCTCATTCAGTTTTGAGTGGAAGGCAAGTAACATAAGTAAGGATAGAGAAAAGAGAGGAAAGGCATGCGAAGGTAGAGCGCGAGAGCAGACAGACGAGAAATAGAGATGGAAGTTCTGTTTATGCCATATAAAACGAGAATATGAGAAAAAAGAGTGGAAGAATCGGCACAGGAGAAATGAGTAGAGAGAAACGTGATAAGGCACAACATCAAACAGGTTGAGACTCATCCTTTCCCTCAGAATGTGAGCAGCAGACCCATAGCGGAGAAGAGTGCAGAGGGCATAAAGGAAGAGTAATGCACCCCATATAAATTGCAAGAAACTTCATCAGGTGGTGTAATGGTCTACCCAACAAAGGAATCTCGACGAATATTAATGAAAAACAAAGCGAGAGAAAAGCAATGAAGGAGAAAATTGCGCACGGGGAGATGTGAGAACAGAAGTGGGAAGGGCATATGATGCTCAGGCATAAATTTTAGTAGAGAATATAAATAGAGTTTAATTGAACAATGAAAGTAAGGTATAGGAGATGGGCAAGAGGTCGGACTGTGAGAAGGCCAAACAAGATCTATAGTTCACCAACATAGGAGTAGGGATAACCACCTGTCAGTTATAGATTAGTCATTTCTCTCTTCTTATGCTTAATATTTTAGTAATGCTTTCTCCTTAATGTTTTTCACTGAAACGTCATACTTTTGCTCTACAACCTTATAGGAAGTTTTGACTTATGAATTCTAATCTTAATGGTAGATTATAAGCGATATATCAAATAAACATGAGTTAAATTGAAAAATCTGGGTTGTGAAAAGCTAGAAGGGATTATTGGGAAAACACCAATTCAATTGTTACCCTTATGTTTTGTGCCCATAAGCTGAATGTTGTAGAGAGTATAGGAAATTTGAAGTTGTTATCCTTGGATGATTTTTGTGATGGTATTTTGCAGTCTAAATACCATGTCTTGACTGAATTATTTTATCAATGGAAAAATGTTATTTTGAAGGTTGACTTAAATTGTAGTTTAGATTATGTCAAAATAAATATCAAAAGTTTGGTTGTAAACATAGGCAATAGTTGGTTAATAAATTATTAAAGGATATAGTATATCATGTATTTTGGAAATGTTTGTTATTAATAATCAAGGATTTTAGTTGATATAGGATGGGTTGGTATTCCATTATTAGAATATGAATATGATTCTTTATTATTGAGTTTCAAATAATATGCCACCCTTTGATAGTAAACTTAGTACAAGTAATTGGGATTATCATTTTTGTAGTTAAAAATTAATAATTCAAGAGGACCTATGTATATATGTGAAAGTTGGGCTAATGCTAAAATCTTAAACAAGGAATTTTCTATACCCAAGTGTGGTTCATTTGAATATCCAAGAGTGGGATTTCAAGTAGACAATGGTGAGAGATAAAATAAGATCTTACATTGAGTTTATTCTACCTCTATGACGAGACTCTAAGTGAAACAAGATGCCAAGGAAGTCTAGGTCAAATCTTAGTTGCAAGATAACCTTATAAAATAAAGCACAAATTATATATAATTATTAGGAGCCTTAGCACTAGGATGCATTATATTGTAAGCAAGAGCGACCTCATTTAGTGACACTACAACCATATTATACAACAAATATTTTTAATATTGAAACTCATTACTTTCGATAATCCATTGATACTATGGTAAATGCTTTTTATAACTATATGATGCCTATCAATCTCTTAAATACGAGAACCTTGATATTGAACTTATTATTGAACTTATAGTGAAGCACAATTCAAATTGTACACAAACTAGAAGGAAACCATCATCAATTTGATAGTGTTATCGAGATTGAGCTATGAGATAAATCTTTTGTAGCATCTCTTGATACCCTACTCAAGTCCATTAAGGTCAAGTTTAGTTTAAATGGAAAGTATGACTAGTTATCTCATTTGATAGCTAAGCAATTACAAGAATAACAATTTACACCATAAGGTAAATGAAACCGGAAGATCAAGAATATTATTAATAGTAATATTAATGGGATTATGTTTACATATAAATGTCTAATGGATAGAGTGTTTCCAACCTTCTTAAGTTTGGATTTGGGCATTAATTATACTTAAAACAATATTACACATATTATTGGACGCCTTTGAAGGATATATTTTGACCCCTTGATTATGAGGCTTGAATTATTGAACTTATTATATAAGTTCCAAATGGAAATGATTCCCCATGGGTCATGTGAAACAAGGTAATTTGGTGTTAAGTAGTAAGCCTAGTTTGGTTGGGTCAATGAGATGAACATATTAGAGAGGAAGGATGTTCAAACAAGATTATGAATAAACTAGGTGGATTTTGATCCAAGACCTTGATATAATTAATGGGAAGTGAAAACCTTGGGTTGTGAGAACCTGTGCATAGGTATCCTTGAGAGGATTTGAAAGGAGAACTACATGTGACTTTGACACATTCGGAAGCAAGAATATAGGCGATCTTTGGGCGAAGGATGCCCATGTAGCTTCAAGTTCGTAGGGGGAGGGTTTAGGGGTGATAGCTCCTGAGTTAAGGTTGTTCCTGATTGGTTTGACCTTCTCGCTTTAGCAGGCTTCAGTTTGAGGCTGAATGGGTAACGAACGGGTATGAACAAATTAACGGAATCTAATATTATTTATTTAATACATAATATCCTTTTATATAATAAGTGAATATTGACTACCTTATAATTAGTAATTCAATGTATGTATAAGTTTTGAGAAGTCCATCTCATGTTGGTTCCATATGACTTTATGTGTTGTGAAGACTGACTCCATATGTAGAGGTCTTTATGTCTAGGCATGTCTATGTGTTGACTCTAATTGTGACTCGTTTTGTGTATGACCTATCCAAGAGTGAACCTCTAGGATATTTCAGCAGTGACAAGGAATCATTGGACAGTGCCAATGATTGTTGTTTGTGCTACTATGAGGGATTAGTCAACATTCACCCGGTTCATGGAGGTGAAGGTAGCAGGCTACCCTGGTTATGATTAAAATACAATAATGGTTGCATGGGTAGGGACCCATCTATGTGGGCAATGGTAAGTCAGGGCTAACCATTGTATCAAGGGGATCATTGGCCGCCACTGAGGGCACAAAAGTGACTGAGGTTAGCATTATCCATGATTGTTATGAAGATTGGTTACAATACCACTGAGGTCACAAGGTTGTATATGTTAGGAGCTACTTCTTCTTGGGTGGATAGACTTGTTGTCGATGGGCTATAGGCGATTGAAGTCTAAATCCACTGGATTTCGTAGGTTTACTAATTTGGTAAACCCTTGGGATGGTGGATGGTCCCGCGGTGTAGTGTGGGATTCACCAAATCCTCTCCTAGTTTTTAGACTATACCTAGCCTTGTGGGGTTGGGGATGGACCTTCCGTGTAGTATCATGGGATGCACCGAATCCTCTTCCCATTTTTCCAATGGTATAGAAGACCGATGGAAAGGATGGACCTATGGTGTAGTGTGCAATGCAATGATATTCTTTCTATCAGGGATGCATGATAGACTTGTGTTAGCTATTGTGATGTGTTAGCTAGTATGATATGTAACCAACCGTTGTGGAGGTGTTGTATGTCAGAGCTTGTTATTGTGTATTTGTTATGTATGGTCAGACCTTGCCATTGTGTATATGTCATATATGTTGGAGCCAATCACTAATATAAATGTGATATGTGTATGAGACAATGATTGTTGTACTTGTGAGGTAAAAATGAGTTGATCACCATTCTATTCATTATCTATGTATGATCATGTCACTGTTGCACTTGGGATCTGTGTATGATCCTAACACTATTGTACTTGTGATGTGTATGAGAAAATCAGCTTATTTATATGGAGGTATGCTCGTGATAGCCATTGTGTATAATCTTTTAGATTACAGTATGAATGACCCATTGTGAATATTGTGGATGTTTGTAAACTAATATTTGGTAATGACTGGTATGGTCCCAACACTTGATGGCAAGATTATCATCATTATATTATAATTGACTATATTGATAACTTACATGTACTAAACTAATAGTTATGGGTTAAAGGTGAGATAATAGATCTTATAGAAGAGGTGAGATTGAACTCCCTCTATCATTATGGGGTGAACTACGATGCATCTGATTCCCATGAGGGGATACGTAGGTAGGGTCATCATGAACCCTAGGGGCTTAGCTTGTAGTTGCAGGAATGACCCTTATTGTATGAGCTTAATGCCTTTGAGTGTAAGAATATAAGTGTGACATTGTTTTTTGTTACCATGGTGAACGTTGAGTTATTTAAATTTATACTTATAAACTATATGGAAAATGCTTGGTTGGTTAAGTTAGTAGTTGTTGCTAATTGAAAAAAACAAAGTTGCGCTCGACATTGGGAGTTTACACTTCTTTGTGATGTTGGATTTCACAATAAATGTTTGGAAAATTTTTAGAAGCTTATTATATTTCTTACTACAATTAATTTTCTATGATGGTGAGTTGTAGCTAGTGATTGTCATGACATTGAATTTTCCTTCGGTGAACTATTGGCAGTCAATTTTTTGTGGGTGAATTGTTGACGGTGAATTTTCCTAGACCTAATTCTTACACATGAATATAGTTAATATTAATTACAATACTATGCGTTTGAATAATTAAGAAATTATTTTACTGTTATGATATATTTGCTAGTTATTTTGTAAGTTAAAGAAATTATTTTACTCTTCTGATATAATTGCTAGTTATATTGTGGATTAATATGAATGTTTTAATATAATTGGCTGAAGCGATTTCCTTTTACTCCTATATATGTTAGGATATGTTGTGTTGTAAATGGAGTGACTGACATTTCATGATTGAAATGTATATTTTTATTTAGTTTTGATGAATGAATTTCTTTGGTTAATTTATATGTCCAAATATTTAGTGTGAACTAATTGGAATAACTGTATATTAAAATATATATTGCAACTAGATTACATTATTGATTCACAGACAGACAGTCTTGCTTTTATTTTTCATGTATTGTATTAGATGAATCAAAAACCTTGGTTAAGTTCTTACACATAAACATAACTTAATTTTAGTTACCATATTAAGTATTGGAATATTAAAGTAATTATTTTAGTCTTATAATGACTATTTTTCCCTGAAACACAATGCCCTATATAATATTTTTATTAATTGATCTTTCTTGCTCCAATAGAAAAACAAAGTGATGAAGAATCAATAATTAAATGTGGAAAAAATTACATTTTTATTTTATTATTAATATAATAAGTTTAAATAAAATAGAGTTTTGCATTAGAGAGGGAAACCTTCTCTAGTGGTAGCAATAAGTTTTATGTATGAACAACTCATAAATATTAAATGGTGTGACTATAGAAAAGATAGTTAAGAACATAGATTTCTAAATAAAGACATCTGTTATTTAGTAATCTCTTTAGTACTTTAAATTTTATTTGTAATTTATAGTTTCCAAAAAAATTTATTTCTTTACAATCCATGCTCAGTACATTAACAAATTACTACAATTCAAATACATCCTCCACAATTTGCTTTATAGTTAATATTTTTGTTGTAATCCGAGCCAATCTTGTTATTCTTCCTATTCATCATTCCTTTATTTCTACTGGTTGTAGTCAAACTTGTGGATTACCGATGTTTTCGAGAGCCCGTGATAGGAGTTGCCCCTGTCCTATAAATTCCTCATCTCGGATAGCTTTATACTATCCCGTGCCTAAGTAAATGTAATGGAAATGGGTAATGTGGATTGTGATGAAGGGGTGGAGCATTCAACGAGTAAAGACCTAGGGTTAGACTTTAATGGCGCCCCTGCTTCTCCTGCTCCTCTAAAGTTAGATGTGTTACAGTAGGCACCTATGCATCATGCTTCCTCTTCTTTAGTGTCTCTGCCAGGTGCCCAAAATTCAGCAAGTAAATAGATTTCTATCCACTGGCCAGATTAATTTGACTATTTTTGTTTTTTGATTCATGTTATTCTGAAAACTTTGTGTGCCTGCAGACGAAGGATCCAAAATGTGCAGCCCAAATAGGCTCGACCTCAAGAAAGCACCTTCTGAGAGTTGCAACCCTAACGGAAATGACAATGTGCAGGAGGATTTTACAGGCGAGAAAGGATAGGCGAGAAAGGATTCTTGAGGATTAGAAATGAACAAGAGGACCATGTTGTTAAAAGGAGGCACAGATTGTCAGTAGAAGAGTCTGCTTATTTGGAAAAATGCTTCAAAGAGGACCCTAAAATTAAATATATTTGTACTTTTCACCATTTAATAACATTTTGTTTTATTGTATGTAACTTATCCCTTTCTTAATCGCATAGCCATCAAAGTTTTATAGATAAACCCAGTAAAATATTTTGTTTTATTGTTGGTACTATAAGAATAGAAGATTCAATAGATGATAGACAATAACTTGTTTTTATTTGATACCCTTATTAGTCAAAGTTTTTTAATATAGATTTTCATTTGCTTACTGTCATAAATTGTTTGATTTGCCATTCCCCCTCAAATATCTATATGTTGTTTGTTATATTTAGGCCACAGAAATTTACTTGTTAATGTTGGCTCTTATTTGGTTTCAGCTTTTTG
>VDFB02165736.1:0-29303 GCA_007258455.2 Sequoia sempervirens | reverse complement strand
GATGAGTCTCAACCTGCTTGATGTTGTGCCTTATCACGTTTCTCTCTACTCATTTCTCCTGTGCTGATTCTTCCACTCTTTTTTCTCATATTCTCGCTCTCTACGGCATAAACTAAACTTCCATCTCTATTTCGCCTCTGTCTGCTCTCGCGCTCTACCTTTGCTCCCTTTCCTCTCTTTTCTCTATCCTTACTTATGTTACTTGCCTTCCACTCAAAACTGAATGAGAAAGTGAAGGGGTCGTGGGAGGGTTTTCTATTTTTTTCCAAATACCCTTGTGACCTGTCATTTGGACGAATCATGCCCTGCGACCTCCCCACCATACTGATTACATTTCATTTATGGCAGGTTGTCTCCTCATTTTCTTTCTAGCAATTCTACACACTAAGTTGAATCTTCTTTCTTTTAAATCATATTTTGTTCTAAAACATTACCCCAAATGGTTATGAAAATAAACTTAAATCTCCTCCTTCAAAATGGGGTTGTATTGCTGGAATGAGGGATTCCATACTACCTTAATGGCATGGAAGAAAATGGTAGTTATCGTGGCACATGAGCCTTCACTTCTACATACCTACCCATAGTCATGTCATTCCTCTTGTTTTCTCTAACAACTGCCCACACCATAGGGCCATCTATAGACCATACCTCATTAATTTAGCTACATTGATCACCAACGCCGATGTTAAACATGGTCCTTTGACCGGGATGTGACATCCTTTCCCCCTTATGATAAGTCATCCTAACTTATTTAAATGTTATAATTGTTAATCTCTTCAAAATTGTGGGTTACTAGCCAAGCTAATTGCTTTTGAACCCTTTCTCCTCATCTCTCAAGTGGTTCCTTTCTCCTTAATAGAATTAATTTGGAATAATTTTGTAAGATTTAAGAGGGTTCTTACTAGAAATATACAAGTAAGCATTTTTGCTTAGTCCAATCTTGCATTATGATTTTCGGGGTTGATATTTCTTAAAATACATCTATATTATACTTTTGGGTGTAGAAATTTACAAATTAAACTTTATAAGTTATCAATGTACCGTCTGTCAAGGACTATTTTTCAACATTAAGCTTTAAGTCAGTTTTAACATACCCATTCAAACATAAATCCATTATTTTCATTTATAATCATATATCAAAATTCCCTTTTCACCCATCCAATTTTTGTCGGTTAAGACTAGCCATCCATTCTTAGGAGCTTAAAATTCCATTTAGGATATTCAAAATAAAACCATACATATTAAGTGACTAACTTGGTTCTGGTCAGTTGGTAGTGTAAGGAAACATGCTTTACCTAGAGTCAAGTGAGCTTCATAGGTCCAATGTTTGAACTTGGTTTCTCTGATACCGATGTAAAATCCCCATCTCGCACACAACTTAACCAACCAAACATTTTCCATATAATATAGAATTTTAAATTTCAATAACTCAACGTTCACCATGGTAACGAAAAACAATGTCACACTTATATTCTTACACTCAAAGGTGTTAATCTCATAAGACAAGGGTCATTCTTAGACCTATCACCTAAGCCTTGAGGCTTCATGACAACCCTACCTACATATACCCTTGTGGGAATCACAGGCACTGTAGTTCACCCCACAATGATAGAGGGAGTTCAATCTCACCTCTTGTATCAAATCTATTATCTCACCTTTAACCAATAACTATTAGTTTACTACATGTAAGCTATCAATATAGTTAATTATAATATAATGATAATAATATTTCCATCAAGTGTTGGGTCCATACCAATCATTACTAAACATTAGTGTACAAAAATCCACAATATTCACAAGGGGTCATTCATACCGTAATCTCAAAGATTATACACAATGGCTATCATGAGCATATCTCCATATACCCAAGCTGATTTTCTCGTACACATCACAAGTAGAATAGTGTCAGGATCATATACAGATCCCAAGTGCAACAACAATTGGATCATACATAGATCAGAAGTAGAATGGTGATTAACTCATTTGTACCTCACAAGAACAACAATGACTGTCTCATACACATATCACATTTATATTAGTGATTGGCTCTAGCATATATCACATATATATACAGTGAAAAGGTTTGACCATACATCACAAATACACAATAACGAGCTCTAACATACATCACCTCCATAATGGCTATTTACACATCACACTATATAATACATCACAATGGCTAACACAAGTCCATAATGCATCCCAGATAGAGAGAATATTGGGGCATTACACACTACACTGTTGGTCCATCCTTTCCATCGGTCTTCTGCACTATTGGACAAATGAGAAGAGGATTCAGTGCATCCTGTGATACTACACCACGGGTCCGTCCTCAAACCCACAAGGCTAAGTATAGTCAAAAAATTGGGAGAGGATTTCGTGCATCCCATACTACACCGCGGGTCCATCCACCATCCCAAGGGTTTCCCTACGTTGTGAACCTACCAAACATGGTGGATTCTATATTCTATCGTCTATAGGCCACTGACAACAAGTCTATCCACCCAGGAAGAAGTAGCTCCCAACATATACCACCTTGTGACCTTAGTGGTATTGTAAGCTATATTCTTCAAAATCCCAAGTAACACTGACCTCGGTCACCTCTGTTCCCTCAATGACAGCCAGTGAACCCCCTCGATACAATGTTTAGCCCTGGATTATCGTTACCCACACGAATGGGTCCCTTCCGGTGCAACCGTTACCATACCTTAATCATAACCAGGGTAACCTGCTACCTTTACCTCCATGAACTAGGTGAAATCCCTCATAGCAGCACAGACATTGATCATTGGCATGGTCCAATGACTACCTATCACTCCTCAAATATCATCTCATGTCTTGTTGGAATATCTTCTTTTCTTCTATCTCTTGCTTTTTGTGTTAACATGGTACCATGACAATTAATCATAGATCATCGCCATTGCATCTATCTTGCATCCAAAAAACCGTCAGCATATTACATAATGAATATCATATCATATAGAAAGCATTAATCATACCACATGCATTCATCCCCATCATTGCATAATATAGATTTGTTATTCTAAACATCTCATAAACCATACATTTATCATTTTTTTTTCACAATCATTCATGCATCATCATATCACCCATTACATATAAACATCATAATCATCTCATTTATATCATTTATATCATCAATAATGTAACTATCATGGTACAAATTAGGATCAAGTGGGTGTAATATATCAAAATAGGCATGAGGCTACCCATGGCTAATGACTGTCTACATCGTCAAATCTATCTACATCAAATATTTGAGTTGAACTAATCTTGAACCAATTTTTTGAGAGATTGACCCTCAAATCCAAAAACCACACACCATGATCTAAAATTGCCTAAATATCCTCAAAAAAAAAAAAATCTAACAACAAGAAAACCTTTGACAGAAGGATAAATCTCAATCTTGCCCTCCCCTAATGGTTTCCAAAGCTACAATATCAAGAGGTTCAAATCTAGGAGAGAAGGCCACAAATGGAAAAAAATGGAAATTAGTCCCATTTCGGAGAAGAAATATATGTTATTGTAAACCTCTTTCATGGGAGACAGATAATAGGAACAACAATGGTACTATTTAGAGGGCGTAGAGAGCCCACCCCCAAATATTTGGACCTCATAGAATCAACAAAGGACTTAGCACCCATAACAAGAATAGTTGGGGAGCCCATATCCTTGTCCATGGTAGGAGACAATTCCTAAGCTACTTCCATAGACTGTAGTGACAACTTAGATAAATCTATGGCTAGATCACATTCCAGTGAAGAAGGTTGGACCATGGGAGAGTGGAGGCAAGGGAGTGGGAGATTCATTTGAATCCATCATTCAAAATTCTAGAAGAGCAGGAGGACGGACACTCCATGATGGGTCTAATTTTCCATAGTCACACCATTTAATATTCATCGCTTGTTCATACATGAAACTTATTGCTAGTTCTAGAGAACGTTTCTCTCTGTAATGCAAACCTCTATTTTATTTTAACTGATTATATTTATAATAAGTTAAAAATATAATATTTTCCATATTTAATTATTAATTCTTCAATCAAATATTTTTCACGTTTTCTCTTTTTGTTGTTGCTTACCATTTTATCAATGTACTAGATCACTTTGTTTTTGATTGGAGAAAGAAATATAAATTAAGAAAAATATTATACATCGCATTGTCTATTAGCCAAAGGTTATTTATTATAAGATAAAATAATTTCTTTAATATTCCAATGCTTAATATGGTAGCTAGAATTAAATTATCTTCATGTGTAAGAACTGAAGCAAGGCTTTTTATTCATCTAATCCACTACGTGATAAATAAAGTAAGATAATGTGTGTTTTAATCAATAATATAATTTAGTTGCAGCATATATTTAATATTTAGTTATTCCAATTAGTTCTTAATAAATATTCAAACATATAACATAACTAAAGAAATTCATTCGTTGAAACTAAATAAAAATATACATTTCAATCATCACTCCATTTATGTCACAACATATCTTAACATATATAGAATGAAATCACTTCATCTAGTTATATCACAACATGTATTTTAACCAACAAAATAACTAGCAATTATATCATAAGAGTAATATAGTTTCTTTATTATTCCAATGAATAATATGGTAATTAAAATTAATTACGTTCACCTATAAGAATTGAAGTGACATTTTTGATTCAACCAATACACCATGTGAGAAATAAATGTAAGACTGTGTTTGTCAACCAATACACTAATTTAATTGCAATAAATATTTTTTTCATATAAACACATTCCAGTTAATTCAAATATATATATTTGGAGATATACAGTAAACAAAGAAAGGAATTCATCTAAATGAAATCATACCATACATTCAATCATCAAATGTCACTCACTCCATTTATTTATCTAATACACAATGTGGAAAATAAAAGTAATGCTCTATGTTTGTAAACTACCAAAGTATATTAATTGCAATCACAATATACATTTCAATCATGAAACACTACTCACTCAATTTATGTTATAATATATAGTGTCGTATATAATAGTAAAAGGAATTCACTCCATTCTAACTTAAAAGTTACACTTTTCTAACTCACACCATTGATCTTTCATCCTGAAAAGGATCGAAAGGACAACTGCTGCTCTAAATTCATCCCTGCTGAAGTCCTTTGTGCCGAGCAACGGTGGAACATGTTCATCCTCATAACTCTATGATATATGATGAAATGAATTAGTATATGGGTGAGATTATTACCTTGCCCTCCTATTTTGAAACCAAACTTGCAACTGTCGAGGGCTGATATTTAGCTGCCTGGCCAGGGCTTCCTTCTGGCTCTGTAAACACAAAAACAAAAATAAAATAAATACAGAGACTGTATGTACTGATATTTTAAACAACTAAAAGAATGTTCCACTAGGTGATAGGATACTATTAATCCATCTTTTATAGGTATCATATAAAAGATTGTAATCACCATCAGTTTTTGAGATTCAATCGTATAGGTTTTTAGTCAGATTTTTTGATGCATATTTAATACATAGTAATTCATAAGCATTTATCTTTTTATGAAAATGAATTGTTTAGTTAGCATTTATTGTGTCTAGGCAATAGAGGTGAAGCATTGGGCCTTCTTTGTAGGTCACACATTCCATTACTATTCCAACTCAAACATGCTTAACCATTGGGATTCCCCAAAGTTAAACCCCATTTAAATTTTTATGTCAAAAATACCTCTTACTTGTATTCAGATATCAACATGATGATACTGAAAAGATTAATATGAATTTGTATTCAACTATTGAATAACAAAATGAATTTAAGAATGATATTTGTACAAAATAATCTATGTAATTTATCTTCATATTCATTCATTCCAGAATGACTTACATTATTTCACAAAACACATTTTAAGAATTAAAATAGATCTCTACCTAACAAAACCATGAACATTACCTATCATAATCACGAGTGGATTGTAATATTCAGTAAAAGCAATTTTTGGTTTTAATTTTCAATATGTAGGAAATGATTTCCAGCAGTGATCTTAAAATCTACCCCTAAAATCAATATTCTTTTTAATAGTTGGTTCTCTAAATATCTGGGTGGATTCTAGAAGTAACAATTAATAGATTGAAACAAAAAGCTGAAACCAAATAAGAGCCAACATTAACAAGTAAATTTCTGTGGCCTAAATATAACAAACAACATATAGATATTTGAGGGGGAATGGCAAATCAAACAATTTATGACAGTAAGCAAATGAAAATCTATATTAAAAAACTTTGACTAATAAGGGTATCAAATAAAAACAAGTTATTGTCTATCATCTATTGAATCTTCTATTCTTATAGTACCAACAATAAAACAAAATATTTTACTGGGTTTATCTATAAAACTTTGATGGCTATGCGATTAAGAAAGGGATAAGTTACATACAATAAAACAAAATGTTATTAAATGGTGAAAAGTACAAATATATTTAATTTTAGGGTCCTCTTTGAAGCATTTTTCCAAATAAGCAGACTCTTCTACTGACAATCTGTGCCTCCTTTTAACAACATGGTCCTCTTGTTCATTTCTAATCCTCAAGAATCCTTTCTCGCCTATCCTTTCTCGCCTGTAAAATCCTCCTGCACATTGTCATTTCCGTTAGGGTTGCAACTCTCAGAAGGTGCTTTCTTGAGGTCGAGCCTATTTGGGCTGCACATTTTGGATCCTTCGTCTGCAGGCACACAAAGTTTTCAGAATAACATGAATCAAAAAACAAAAATAGTCAAATTAATCTGGCCAGTGGATAGAAATCTATTTACTTGCTGAATTTTGGGCACCTGGCAGAGACACTAAAGAAGAGGAAGCATGATGCATAGGTGCCTACTGTAACACATCTAACTTTAGAGGAGCAGGAGAAGCAGGGGCGCCATTAAAGTCTAACCCTAGGTCTTTACTCGTTGAATGCTCCACCCCTTCATCACAATCCACATTACCCATTTCCATTACATTTACTTAGGCACGGGATAGTATAAAGCTATCCGAGATGAGGAATTTATAGGACAGGGGCAACTCCTATCACGGGCTCTCGAAAACATCGGTAATCCACAAGTTTGACTACAACCAGTAGAAATAAAGGAATGATGAATAGGAAGAATAACAAGATTGGCTCGGATTACAACAAAAATATTAACTATAAAGCAAATTGTGGAGGATGTATTTGAATTGTAGTAATTTGTTAATGTACTGAGCATGGATTGTAAAGAAATAAATTTTTTTGGAAACTATAAATTACAAATAAAATTTAAAGTACTAAAGAGATTACTAAATAACAGATGTCTTTATTTAGAAATCTATGTTCTTAACTATCTTTTCTATAGTCACACCATTTAATATTTATGAGTTGTTCATACATAAAACTTATTGCTACCACTAGAGAAGGTTTCCCTCTCTAATGCAAAACTCTATTTTATTTAAACTTATTATATTAATAATAAAATAAAAATGTAATTTTTTCCACATTTAATTATTGATTCTTCATCACTTTGTTTTTCTATTGGAGCAAGAAAGATCAATTAATAAAAATATTATATAGGGCATTGTGTTTCAGGGAAAAATAGTCATTATAAGACTAAAATAATTACTTTAATATTCCAATACTTAATATGGTAACTAAAATTAAGTTATGTTTATGTGTAAGAACTTAACCAAGGTTTTTGATTCATCTAATACAATACATGAAAAATAAAAGCAAGACTGTCTGTCTGTGAATCAATAATGTAATCTAGTTGCAATATATATTTTAATATACAGTTATTCCAATTAGTTCACACTAAATATTTGGACATATAAATTAACCAAAGAAATTCATTCATCAAAACTAAATAAAAATATACATTTCAATCATGAAATGTCAGTCACTCCATTTACAACACAACATATCCTAACATATATAGGAGTAAAAGGAAATCGCTTCAGCCAATTATATTAAAACATTCATTTTTTTTTTTTTATTTTTTTTTTTGATACGTAAGGAGTTGATTTTATATATTCAGAAAGATCTACATGCGTCTGCATTGTAGGAAATTCTAACGAAGAGTTTTAAACAGCCAAAATTTAACAGGACAGAGTTTGACCCATTTCCATAATGGAAGCACCGAGCAAAAAACAGAGACTTGCTTCCTCAAGGATTACAAATTTGCAAAAACTAAACTCCAGTTCAAAGAAAC
The DNA here is from genome assembly GCA_007258455.2 of Sequoia sempervirens. NCBI lineage: Eukaryota > Viridiplantae > Streptophyta > Pinopsida > Cupressales > Cupressaceae > Sequoia > Sequoia sempervirens. Next base: position 21,086 of record VDFB02165736.1, on the reverse strand, counting down.
CACAACTACCAAGACATTAACAGTCATGCCAGACAAACACTTACCCTTCCCCCCTTAAGCCCAGAAACCATTTACCTCTGCAAAGCATATGAAGCCCTCCACCCAGTCCATACCCTCTGCTGGCACTAGCTTCACTCTTTTCTTCAGAAACTCCACTGCCACGTCCGCCAGTGTGCGATGCCGAGACAATTCGGAGCCTTTGAGATCCAGAAGAAAGGGGTATATTTTGATAGCTTCATCCGAATCCCACATGGTTGCCAGGTCCGCCGGGCGTGGTATGCCCTTACCCAAGAGGGCTGCCTTCAGAGAAGTATCGATGCCCCCAAGCAAATCCTTCCGAAACAGTCTCACCATCAAATCCTTGGCCAAGGGTTTTGGGGTGGCAATGTCCATGAGCGACGCAAGAAACCTGGAGGAAATTTGAGTATTGTCCCTTGGAAATTCTTTACGCTCTAAATGTTCCTTTCCAAGGACCATTTTCACTGCTGCTACCGTCGCCGGATCATCTTCAAGCAATATTCGTTTGAGACGCTGGTCCGTTACTTCCCTAAAGGCGATTTGCCTTTCCGTTGCCACAAGCGAAACAGGAGTATCGACCCCGAAGGAATCAAGACCTTCCGCCGAAATGATGATTGTGAATTTCGATTTCGCCAGCCTCGCCATTGTCGAAAATGCGCCCGGATCACCCTGCAACAAAAAACATAAAAGCAGAAACCAAGGGGCCGAACTGTATTTTAGGAGAAGGCTTCCTTAATTTAACATGAGAGCTCAATAATGAAACATCAGTCATCGAATACGGATAGAGATTATGAGCTTTGCAAATCTGTCCTTCGCATGAAGTGAGACTCCTCCCCCGCAGACCTGTAATCAATGCAATTTAAGGAGCTTATCACACAGCACGTCCGCACAAAGAGAAAGGTAGGCCGTGCACTACGTGTCACCTGGCCAACTTCGTGAAACTTGAGCCCATCATTCCACTAGACCCCTTCAATTTAACCGTGCGGAGAGGCTGCCGAATAAAACTACCAATGCCATTCGCATATTGCTAAATTTGGTATGTTAATGTGGTTATCTCCGCCCGATCCAAAATCCACGTGTCCATCCCACACCCCACCACCCGGCCATTTAGACATCCATTGTCCGTAGGTGGTGAGGGGGAGGAGCCCCATCCGCCTACATAGTAAAATATTCATATTAATCTGTCAATATAATTTAATTATATCAAGAGTAAAATAATTTATTTAACTTACAAAATAACTAGAAAATATATCATAAGAGTAAAATAATTTCTTAATTATTCAAATGCATAGTATTGTAATTAATATTAATTATATTCATGTGTAACAATTGGGTCTAGGAAAATTCACTGTCACTAGAGGAAAATTCAATGTCATGACAATCACTAGCTACAATTCACCACCATAGAAAATTAATTGTAGTAAGAAATATAATAAGCTTTTGAAATTTTTCCAAATATTTATTGTGAAATTCAACATCACAAAGAAGTGTAAAATCCCCATGTCGGGCGCAACTTTGTTTTTTTCAATTAGCAACAACTACCAACTTAACCAACCAAGCATTTTCCATATAGTTTAGAAGTATAAATTTAAATAACTCAACGTTCACCATGGTAACAAAAAACAATGTCACGCTTATATTCTTACACTCAAAGGTGTTAAGCTCATACAACATGGGTCATTCCTGCACCTACAAGCTAAGCCCCTAGGGTTAATGATGACCCTACCTACGTATCCCCTCATGGTAATCAGAGCCATCGTAGTTCGCCCCATAATGATAGAGGGAGTTCAATCTCACCTCTTGTATAAGATATATTACCTTTAACCCATAACTATTAGTTTAGTACATGTAAGCTATCAATATAGTCAATTATAATATAATGATGATAATCTTTCCATCAAGTGTTGGGTCCATACCAATCATTACCAAATATTAGTTTACAAACATCCACAATATTCACAATGGGTCATTCATACTGTAATCTCAAAGATTATACACAATGGATATCACGAGCATACCTCCATATAAATAAGCTGATTATCTCATACACATCAAAAGTACAATAGTGTTAGGATCATACACAGATCCCAAGTGCAATAGTGGTATGATCATACATAGATCATGAATAGAATGGTGATCAACTCATTTTTACCTCACAAGTACAACAATCATTGTCTCATACAAATATCACATTTATATTAGTGATTGGCTCCAGCATATATGACATATACACAGTGACAAGGTCTGACCATACATAACAAATACACAATAACAAGCTCCGACATACAACACCTCCACAATGGTTGGTTACACATCACACTAGCTAACATATCACAATAGCTAACACAAGTCTATCATGCATCCCCGATAGAAATAATATCAGTGCATTGCACACTACACCATAGGTCCATCCTTTCCTTCGGTCTTCTATACCATTGGAAAAATGGGAAGAGGATTCGGTGCATGCCATGATACTACACAGTGGGTCCATCCTCAACCCCACAAGGCTAAGTATAGTCTAAAAACTAGGAGAGGATTCGATGAATCCCATACTACACCGCGGGTCCATCCACCATCCCAAGGGTTTCCAAAATTAGAAAACCTATGAAATCCAGTGGATTTAGAATTCAATCACCTATAGCCCATCGACGACAAGTCTATCCACCGAAGAAGAAGTAGCTCCTGACATATACAACCTTGTGACCTCAGTGGTATTGTAAGCTATCTTCATCACAATCATGGGTAAAACTGACCTCGGTCACTTCCGTGCACTCAGTGGCGGGCACTGAACCCCCTTGATACAATGGTTAGCCCCAACTTACCGTTACCCACATAGATGGGTCCCTACCCATGCAACCATTACTGTATCTTAATTATAACTAGGGTAGCCTGCTACCTTCACCTCCATGAACTAGGTGAATGTTGACTAATCCCTCATAGTAGCACAAACAACGATCACTGGCACTATCCAATGATTGCTTGTCACTACTCAAATATCATACATAACATGAGTCACAATTAGAGTCAACACATATACATGCCTAGACATAAAGACCTCTACATATGGAGTTAGTCTTCACAACACATAAAGTCATATGGAACCAACATGAGATGGACTTCTCAAAACTTATACATATATTGAATTACTAATTATAAGGTTGTTAATATTTTCTTATTATATAAAAGCATATTATGTATTAAATAAATAATATTAGATTCCGTTAATTTGTTCATACCCGTTCGTTACCCATTCAACCTCAAACTAAAGCCTACTAAAGGGAGAAGGTCAAACCAATCAGGAACAACCCCAACCCGGGAGCTATCCCCCCTAAACCCTCCCCCTACAAACTTGAAGTCACATGGGCATCCTTCGCCCAAAGACCACCTACATTCTTGCTTCCAAATGTGTCAAAGTCACATGTAGTTCTCCTTTCAAATCCTCTCAAGGATACCTACACACAGGTTCTCACAACCCAAGGTTTTCGCTTCCCCTTAAGTATATCAAGGCTTGGATCAAACTCCACCTAGTTTATTCATAATCTTGTTTGAACATCCTGCCTCTCTAATATGTTCATAAAATTGACCCAACCAAACTAGGCTTACTACTTAACACCAAATTACCTTGGATCATATGACCCTTGGGGAATCATTTCCATTTGGAACTTATATAATAAGTTCAATAATTTGAGCCTCATAATCAAGGGGTCAAAAGATATCCTTGAAAGGCGTCCAATAATATGTATAATACTGTTTTAAGTATAATTAATGCCCAAATCGAAACTTAAGAAGGTTGGAAACACTCTATCCATTAGATATTTATATGAAAACATAATCCCATTAATATTATTATTAATTATATTCTTGATCTTCCCATTTAATTTACCTTATGGTGTAAATTGTTATTCTTGTAATTGCTTAGTTGTCAAATGAGATAACTATTCATACTTTCCATTTAAACTAAACTTGACCTTAATGGACTTGAGTAGGGTATCAAGAGATGCTACAAAAGATTTATCTCATAGCTTAATCTCGATAACACTATCAAATTGATGATGGTTTCCTTCTAGTTTGTGTACAATTTGAATTGTGCTTCACTATAAGTTTAATAATAAGTTCAATATCAAGGTTCTTGTACTTAAGAGATTGATAGGCATCATATAGTCATAAAAAGAATTTACCATAGTATCAATGGATAATCAAAAGTAATGAGTTTCAATATTAAAAATATTTGTGGTATAATATGGTTGTAGTGTCACTAAATGAGGTCGCTCTTGCTTACAATATAATTCGTCCTAGTGCTAAGGCTCCTAATAATTATATATAATTTGTGCTTTATTTTATAAGGTTGTCTTGCAACTAAGATTTGACCTAGACTTCCTTGGCATCTTGTTTCACTTAGAGTCTCATCATAGAGGTAGAATAAAATCAATGTAAGATCTTATTTTATCTCTCACCATTGTCTACTTGAAATCCCACTATTGGATATTCAAGTGAACTACACTTGGGTATAGAAAATTCCTTGTTTAAGATTTTCTCATTATCCCAAATTTTGCATATATACATAAGTCCTCTTGAATTATTAATATTTAACTACAAAAATGATAATCCCAATTACTTGAACTAAGTTTACTATCAAAGGGTGCCATATTATTTGAAACTCAATAATAAAGAATCATATTCATATTCTAAAAATGGAATACCAACTCACCCTATATCAACTAAAATTTTACTATTAGTAATAAACATTTCAATACATGATATATTGGTATCCTTTAATAATTTATTAACCAACCATCGCTTATGTTTACAACCAAACTTTTGATATTTATTTTGACATAATCTAAGCTACAATCTAAGTCAACCTTCAAAATAACATTTTTCCATTGATAAAATAATTACCAAGACATGCATTTAGACCTGAAAATACCATCACAAAAATCACCCATGGATAACAACTTCAAATTTCTATACTTACAACATTCAAATTTTTATGGGCACAAAACATATGGCAACAATTGAATTGGTGTTTTCCTTAATAATCCTTCTAGCTTTTCACAACCCATATTTTTTCTAATTTAACTAAAATATTAAGCATAAGAAGAGAGAAATGACTAATCTATAACTGACAGGTGGTTATCCCTACTCCTATGTTGGTGAACTATAGATCTTGTTTGGCCTTCTCACAGTCCGACCTCTTGCCCATCTCCTATACCTTACTTTCATTGTTCAATTAAACTCTATTTATATTCTCTACTAAAATTTATGCCTGAGCATCATATGCCCTTCCCACTTCTGTTCTCACATCTCCCCGTGCGCAATTTTCTCCTTCATTGCTTTTCTCTCGCTTTGTTTTTCATTAATATTCGTCGAGATTCCTTTGTTGGGTAGACCATTACACCACCTGATGAAGTTTCTTGCAATTTATATGGGGTGCATTACTCTTCCTTTATGCCCTCTGCACTCTTCTCCGCTATGGGTCTGCTGCTCACATTCTGAGGGAAAGGATGAGTCTCAACCTGTTTGATGTTGTGCCTTATCACGTTTCTCTCTACTCATTTCTCCTGTGCCGATTCTTCCACTCTTTTTTCTCATATTCTCGTTTTATATGGCATAAACAGAACTTCCATCTCTATTTCTCGTCTGTCTGCTCTCGCGCTCTACCTTCGCATGCCTTTCCTCTCTTTTCTCTATCCTTACTTATGTTACTTGCCTTCCACTCAAAACTGAATGAGAAAGTGAAGGGGTTGTTGGAGGGTTTTATATTTTTTTCCAAATACCCTTGTGACCTGTCATTTGGACGAATCATGCCCTGCGACCTCCCCACCATACTGGTTCCATTCTCATTTATGGCAGGTTGTCTCCTCATTTTCTTTCTAGCAATTCTACACACTAAGTTGAATCTTCTTCCTTTTAAATCATATTTGTTCTAAAACATTACCCCAAATGTTTACAAAAGTAAACTTAAATCTCCTCCTTCAAAATGGGGTTGCTTTGCTAGAATAAGGGATTCCATACTACCTTAATGGCATGGCAGAAAATGGTAGTTATGGTGGCACATGAGCCTTCACTCCTAAATACCTACCCATAGTCATGTCATCCCTTTTGTTTTCTCTAACAACTGCCCACACCATAGGGCCATCTATAGACCATACCTCATTAATTTAGCTATATTGATCACCAACGCCGATGTTAAACATGGTCCTTTGAACGGGATGTGATATCCTTCCCCCCTTATGATAAGTCATCCTAACTTATTTAAATGTTACAATTGTTAATCTCTTCAAAAATTTTGGTTACTAGCCAAGCTAATTGCTTTTGAACCCTTTCTCCTCATCTCTCAAGTGGTTCCTTTCTCCTTAACAGAATTAATTTGGAATAATTTTATAAGATTTAAGAGGGTTCTTGCTAGAAATATAAAAGTAAGCATTTTTTCTTAGTCCAATCTTGCATTATGATTTTAGGGGTTGATATTTCTTAAAATACATCTATATTCTACTATTGGGTGTAGAAATTTACAAATTAAACTTTATAAGTTATCAACGTACCATCTGTCAAGGACTATTTTCAACATTAAGCTTTAAGTCAGTCTTAACATACCCATTCAAACATAAATCCATTATTTTCATTTATAATCATATATCAAAATTCCCTTTTCACCCATCCAAGTTTTCTCGGTTAAGACTAGCCATCCATTCTTAGGAGCTTAAAATTCCATTTAGGACATTCAAAATAAAACCATACATATTAAGTGACTAACTTGGTTCTAGTCAGTTGGTAGTGTAAGGAAACATGCTTTACCCAGAGTCAAGTGAGCTTCATAGGTCCAACATTTGAACTTGGTTGCTCTGATACCAATGTAAAATCCCCATCTTACGCACAACTTAACCAACCAAACATTTTCCATATAATATAGAATTGTAAATTTCAATAACTCAACGTTCACCATGGTAACGAAAAACAATGTCACACTTATATTCTTACACTCAAAGGTGTTAAGCTCATAAAACAAGGGTCACTCTTAGGCCTACAACCTAAGCTTTGAGGCTTCATGACGACACTACCTACGTATCCCCTTGTGGGAATCACAGGCACTGTAGTTCACCCCACAATCATATAGGGAGTTCAATCTCACCTCTTGTATGAGATCTATTATCTCACCTTTAACCCATAACTATTAGTTTAGTACATGTAAGCTATCAATATAGTTAATTATAATATAATGATAATAATATTGCCATCAAGTGTTGGGTCCATACCAATCATTACCAAACATTAGAGTACAAAAATCCACAATATTCACAAGGGGTCATTCATACCGTAATCTCAAAGATTGTACACAATGGCTATCATGAGCATACCTCCATATACCCAAGCTGATTTTCTCGTACACATCACAAGTAGAATAGTGTCAGGATCATATACAGATCCCAAGTGCAACAACAATTGGATCATACATAGATCACGAGTAGCATGTTGATTAGCTCATTTGTACCTCACAAGTACAACAATGACTGTCTCATACACATATCACATTTATATTAGTGATTGGATCTAGCATATATCACATATATATATAGTGAAAAGGTTTGACCATACATCACAAATACACAATAACGAGCTCCAACATACATCACCTCCACAATGGCTATTTACACATCACACTAGCTAACACATCACAATGGTTAACACAAGTCCATAATGCATCCCAGATAGAGAGAATATCGGTGCATTACACACTACACTGTCGGTCCATCCTTCCCATCGGTCTTCTGCACCAGTGGACAAATGAGAAGAGGATTCGGCGCATCCCATGATACTACACCACGGGTCCATCCTTAACCCCACAAGGCTAAGTATAGTCAAAAAATTGGGAGAGGATTTGGTGCATCGCATAGTACACCATGGGTCCATCCACCATCCCAAGGGTTTCCCTACGTAGTGAACCTACCAAACATGGTGGATTCTAATTTCTATCGTCTATAGGCCACCGATGACAAATCTACCCACCCAGGAAGAAGTAACTCCCAACATAAAACACCGTGTGACCTTAGTGGTATTGTAAGCTATATTCTTCAAAATCCTGAGTAACACTGACCTTAGTCACCTTCATTCCCTCAATCACAGCCAATGAACCCCCTCGATACAATGGTTAGCCCTGGATTATCGTTACCCACACGAATGGGTCCCTACTGATGCAACCGTTACCATAACTTAATCATAACCTATGTAGCCTGCTACCTTTACCTCGATGAACTAGGTGAAATCCCTCACAGTAGCACAGACATCGATAATTGGCAATGTCCAATGACTATCTATCACTCCTCAAATATCATCTCATGTCTTGTTGGAATATCTTATTTTCTTCTATCTCTTGCTTTTTGTGCTAACATGGTACCATGACAGTTAATCATAGATCATCACTATTGCATCTATCTTGCATCCACAAACCATCAACATGCTGCATAATGAATATCATATCAAATAGAAAGCATTAATCATACCACATGCATTCATCCCCATCATTACATAATATAGATTTGTTATTCTAAACATCTCATAAACCATACATTTATCATTTTTTTTCACGATCATCCATGCATCATCATATAATCCATTACATATAAACATCATGATCATCTCATTTATATCATTTATATCATCAATAATGTAACTGTCATGGTACAAATCAGGATCAAGTGGGTGTAATATATGAAAATATGCATGAGGGTACCCATGGCTGATGACTGTCTACATCATCAAATCTATCTACATCAAATATTCGAGTTGAACTTATCTTGGACCTAATTTTCAAGAGTTCGACCCTCAAATCCAAAAATCACACACCATGATCTAAAATTGCCTACCTATCCTCAAAAAAATAAAATCTAACAACAACAAAACCTTTGACAGAAGGATAAATCTCAATCTTTCCCTTCGCTAATGGTTTCCAAAGCTACAATATCAAGAGGTTCAAATCTAGGAGAGAAGGCCACAAATGGAAAAAAATGGAAATTAGTCCCATTTTGGAGAAGAAATATATGTTATTAGAAATCTCTTTCATGAGAGAGATATAATAGGAGCAGAAATGGTACTCTTTAGAGAGCCCACCCCCAAATATTTGGACCTCATAGAATCAACAAAGGACTTAGCACCCATAACAAGAATAGTTGGGGAGCCCATATCCTTGTCCATTGTAGGAGACACTTCCTAAGCTACTTCCATAAACTGTAGTGATAACATAGATAAATCTATGACTAGATCACATTCCAGTGAAGAAGGTTGGACCATAGGAGAGTGGAGGCAAGGGAGTGGGAGATTCATTTGAATCCATCATTCAAAATTCTAGAAGAGCAGGAGGACGAACACTCCATGATGGATCTAATTTTCCACAGTCACACCATTTAATATTCATCACTTGTCCATACATGAAACTTATTGGTAGTTCTAGAGAACGTTTCTCTCTGTAATACAAACCTCTATTTTATTTTAACTCATTATATTCATAATAAGTTAAAAATATAATATTTTCCATATTTAATTATTAATTCTTCAATCAAATATTTTTCACGTTTTCTCTTTTTGTTGTTGCTTACCATTTTATCAATGTACTAGATCACTTTGTTTTTTATTGGAGAAAGAAAGATCAATTAAGAAAAATATTATACATGGCATTGTGTATTAGCCAAAGGTTAGTTATTATAAGATAAAATAATTTCTTTAATATTCCAATGCTTAATATGGTAGCTAGAATTAAATTATGTTAATGTGTAATAATTGAAGCAAGGCTTTTTATTCATCTAATACACTACGTGATAAATAAAGTAAGATAATGTGTGTTTTAATCAATAATATAATTTAGTTGCAGCATATATTTAATATTTGGTTATTCCAATTAGTTCACAATAAATATTCAAACATATAACATAACTAAAGAAATTCATTCGTTGAAACTAAATAAAAATATGCATTTCAATCATCACTCCATTTATGTCACAACATATCTTAACATATATAGAATGAAATCACTTCATCTAGTTATATCACAACATGTATTTTAACCAACAAAATAACTAGCAATTATATCATAAGAGTAATATAATTTCTTTATTATTCCAATGAATAATATGGTAATTAAAATTAATTATGTTCACCTATAAGAATTGAAGTGACATTTTTTATTCAACCAATACACCACGTGAGAAATAAATGTAAGACTATGTGTTTGTCAACCAATACACTAATTTAATTGCAATAAATATTTTTTTCATATAAACACATTCAACTAATTCAAATATATATATTTGGACATATACAGTAAACAAAGAAAGGAATTCATCTAAATGAAATCATACCATACATTCAATCATCAAACGTCACTCACTCCATTTATTCATCTAATACACGTGGAAAATAAAAGTAATGTTGTGTGTTTGTAAACCAACAAAGTATATTAATTGCAATCACAATATACATTTCAATCATGAAACACTACACTCAATTTATGTTATAACATATAGCGTTGTATATAATAGTAAAAGGAATTCACTCCATTCTAACTTAAAAATTACACTTTTTTAACTCACACCATTGATCTTTCATCCTGAAAAGGATCGAAAGGACAGTTGCTGCTCCAAATTCATCCCTGCTGAAGTCCTTTGTGCCGAGGAATGGTGGAACATGTTCGTCCTCAGTCTCCTTAAGTATAAATATATATAATATATATAATAATTAGAATAGGAAGAAAGTATTAGCTTTAAAAACCCTAAATGTGTTGAAAAATAAAATATAAATAAATTACGCCGACGTAGAACCAATACAGACCAATACGCTTGAACTAACTGAAGAAAATAAAATGCTCAAAAGAACTCAGAGTATGAAGCATGATATTTCCCTAATATAACTAGTGTCCGATGCGGATGGTGTTTTTGTTACCTGTTTCAGAGCCTTCATTTCTGCCAACTCTTTCTTGAGTCTCTTGTTTTCCTTTCTTAATTTCTTGATGTTTCTTTGCAACAGATTACCATCCATTTCGATTTTCTTCGACTTGGCCCTGCAAGTTTTATTAAAATAAATTGGTATTGTATTACTCATAACTCTATGATATATGATGAAATGAATTAGTATATGGGTGAGATTATTACCTTGCCCTCCTATTTTGAAACCAAACTTGCAACTGTCAAGGGCTGATATTTAGCTGCCTGGCTAGGGCTTCCTTTTGGCTCTGTAAACACAAAAACAAAAATAAAATAAATATAGAGACCATATGTACTGATATTTTAAACAACTAAAAGAATGTTCCACTGAGCGATAGGATACTATTAATCCATCTTTTATAGGTATGATATAAGAGATTGTAATCACCATCAGTTTGTGAGATTCAATCGTATAGGTTTTTAGTCAGATTTATTGATGCATATTTTATAAATAGTAATTCATAAGCATCTATCTTTTTATGAAAATGAATTTTTCAGTTAGCATTTATTGTGTCTAGGCGATAGAGGTGAAGCATTGGGCCTTCTTTGGAGGTCACACGTTCCAGTAATATTCCAACTCAAACATACTTAACCATTGGGATTCCCCAAAGTTAAGCCCAGTTAACTTATAACCCCATTTAAATTTTTATGTCAAAAATACCTCTTACTTGTATTTAGATATCAACATGATGATACTGAAAAGATTAATATGAATTTGTATTCAAATATTGAATAACAAAATGAATTTAAGAATGATATTTGTACAAAATAATCTATGTAATTTATCTTCATATTCCTTCATTCGAGAATGACTTACATTATTTCACAAAACACATTTGAAGAATTAAAGCAGATCTCTACCAAAAAAAACCATGAACGTTACCTATCATAATCACGAGTGGATTGTAATATTCAGTAAAAGCAATTTCAGTTTTAATTTTCAATATGTAGGAAATGATTTCCAGCGGTGATCTTAAAATCTACTCCTAAAATCAATATCATTTTTAACAGTTGGTTCTCTAAATATCTGGGTGGATTCTAGAAGTAACAATTAATAGATTGAAACAAAAAGATGAAACCAAATCAGAGCCAACATTATCAAGTAAATTTTTGTGGCCTAAATATAACAAACAACATATAGATCTTTGAGGAGGAATGGCAGATCAAACAATTTATGACAGTAAGCAAATGAAAATCGCTATTTAAAAACTTTGACTGATAAGGGTATCAAATAAAAACAAGTTATGTCTATCATCTATTGAATCTTCTGTTCTTATAGTCCCAACAATAAAAGGAAATATTTTACTGGGTTTATATACAGAACTTTGATGGCTATGCGATTAAGAAAGGGATAAGTTACATGAAATAAAACAAAATGTTATTAAATGGTGAAAAGTACACATACATATTTAATTTTAGGGTTCTCTTTGAAGCATTTTTCCAAATAAGCAGACTCTTCTGCTGACAATCTGTGCCTCCTTTTAACAACATGGTCGTCTTGTTCATTTCTGATCCTCAAGAATCCTTTCTCGCCTGTAAAATCCTCCTGTACATAATCATTTCCATTAGGGTTGCAACTCTCAGAAGGCGCTTTCTTAGGTCGAGCCTATTTGGGCTGCACATTTCAGATTCTTCGTCTGCAGGCACACAAAGGTTTCAGAATAACATGAATCAAAAAACAAAAAAAGTCAAATTAATCTGGCCAGTGCACAGAAATCTATTTACTTGCTGAATTTTGGGCACCGGGTAGAGACACCAAAGAAACGGAAGCATGATGCATAGGTGCCTGCAGTAACACATCTAAATTTAGAGGAGCAGGAGAAGCAAGGGGGCCATTAAAGTCTAAACCTAGGTCTTTACTCGTTGAACGCTCCACCCCTTCATCATAATCCACATTACCCATTTCCATTACATTTACTTAAGCACGAGATAGTATAAAGCTACCTGAGATGAGGAATTTATAGAACAGGGGCAGCTCCTATCACGGGCTCTTCAAAACATCGGTAATCCACAAGTTTGACTACAACTAGTAGAAATAAAGCAACGATGAATAGGAAGAATAACAAGATTGGCTCGGATTACAACAATAAATATTAACTATAAAGCAGATTGTGGAGGAAGTATTTGAATTGTAGTAATTTGTTAATGTACTGAACACGGATTGTAAAGAAATAATTTTTTTTTGAAACTATAAATTACAAATAAAATTTAAAGTAGTAAAGAGATTACTAAATAAGGGATGTCTTTATTTAGAAATCTATGTTCTTAACTATCTTTTCTATAGTCACAACATTTAATATTTATGAGTTGTTCATACATAAAACTTATTGCTACCACTAGAGAATGTTTCCCTCTCTAATGCGAAACTCTATTTTATTTGAACTTATTATATTCATAATAAAATAAAAATGTAATGTTTTCCACATTTAATTATTAATTCTTCATCACTTTGTTTTTCTATTGGAGCAAGAAAGATCAATTAATAAAAATATTATAGAGGGCATTGTGGTTCAGCGAAAAATAGTCATTGTAATACTAAAATAATTACTTTAATATTCCAATACTTAATATGGTAACTAAAATTAAGTTATGTTCATGTGTAAGAACTTAAGCAAGGTTTTTGATTCATCTAATACACTACATGAAAATTAAAAGCAAGACCTCTGTGTTTGTGAATCAATAATTTAATCTAGTTGTAATATATATTTTAATATACAGTTATTCCAATTACTTCACACTAAATATTTGGACATATAAATAACCAAAGAAATTCATTCATTAAAACTAAATAAAAATATACATTTCAATCATGAAATTTCAGTCACTCCATTTACAACACAACATATCCTAACATATATAGGAGTAAAAGGAAATCACTTCATCCAATTATAAACATTCATATTAACCCACAATATAACTACCAATTATATCAGAAGAGTAAAATGATTTCTTTACCGTACAAAATAAATAGAAAATATATCATAAGAGAAAAATAATTTCTCAATTATTCATATGCATAGTATAGTAATTAATATTAATTATATTCATGTGTAAGAATTGGGTGTATGAAAATTCACCATCAATAATTCACCCACAGAAAATAAGGGTCATTCCTACACCTACAAGCTAAGCCCCTAGGGTTCATGATGACCCTACCTATGTATCCCCTCATGGGAATCAGATGCATCATAGTTCGCCCCATAATGATAGAGGGAGTTCAATCTCACCTCTTGTATAAGATCTATTATCTCACCTTTAACCCATAACTATTAGTTTAGTACAAGTAAGCTATCAATATAGTTAATTATAATATGATGATGATAACCTTGCCATCAAGTGTTCGGTCTATACCAATCATTACCAAATATTAGCCTACAAACATCCACAATATTCACAATGGGTCATTCATACTGTAATCTCAAAGATTATACACAATGGCTATCACGAGCATACCTCCATTTAATAAGCTGATTTTCTCATACACATCACAACTACAATAGTGTTAGGATCATACATAGATCCCAAGGGCAATAGTGGTACGATCATACATAGATCATGAATAAAATAGTGATCAACTAATTTTTACCTCAAAAGTACAACAATCATTGTCTCATACACATATCACATTTATATTAGTGATTGGCTCTAGCATATATGACATATACACAGTGACAAGGTCTGACCATACATAACAAATACACAATAACAAGCTCCGACATACAACACCTCCACAATGGTTGGTTACACATCACACTAGCTAACACATCACAATAGCTAACACAAGTCTATCATGCATCCCCGATAGAAAGAATATCAGTGCATTGCACACTACACCATAGGTCCATCCTTTCCATCGGTCTTCTATACCATTGGAAAAATGGGAAGAGGATTCGGTGCATCCCATGATACTACACTGCGGGTCCATCCTCAACCCCACAAGGCTAAGTATAGTCTAAAAACTAGGAGAGGATTCAGTGAATCCCATACTACACCGCGGGTCCATCCACTATCCCAAGGGTTTCCCAAATTAGTAAACCTACGAAATCTAGTGGATTTAGACTTCAATCGAATATAGTCCATTGACGACAAGTCTATCCACCCAAGAAGAAGTAGCTCCTGACATATACAACCTTATGACCTTAGTGGTATTGTAAGCTATCTTCATAACAATCATGGATAACGTTGACCTTGGTCACTTCCATGCCCTCAGTGATGGCTAGTGAACCCCCTTGATACAATGGTTAGCCCCAACTTACCATTGCCCACATAGATTGGTCCCTACCCATGCAACTATTACTATATCTTAATCATAACCAAGGTAGCCTACTACCATCACTTCCATGAACCGGGTGAATGTTGATTAGTTCCTCTTCATAGCACAAAAAGTGATCATTAGCACCGTGCAATGACTGCCTGTCACTGCTCAAATCTCCTAGAGGTTCACTCTTGGATGGGTCATACACAACATGAGTAACAATTAGAATCAACACATATACATGCCTAGAAATAAAGACCTCTACATATGGAGGCAATCTTCACAACACATAAATTCATATGGAACCAACATGAGATGGACTTCTCAAAACTTATACATATATTGAATTACTAATTATAAGGTAGTCAATATTCGCTTATTATATAAAAGCATATTATGTATTCAATAAATAAAATTAGATTCCATTGATTTGTTCATACCCGTTCGTTACCCGTTCAGCTTCAAACTGAAGCCCACAAAACAGAGAAGGTCAAACCAATCAGGAACAACCCCAACCCGAGAGCTATCCCCCCTAAACCCTCCCCCTACGAGCTTCAAGTCACATGGGAATTGTTCGCCCAAAGATCACCTATATTCTTGCTTCCAAATGTGTCAAAGTCACATGCAGTTCTTGCTGAATGCTCTCAAAGGGTGCCTGTGCACGGGTTCTCACAACCCAAGGTTTTCACTTCAGATTAATTATATCAAAGGTCTTGGATCAAAATCCCACCTAGTTTATTCATAATCTTGTTTTGAACAACTTTGCCCTCTACCGACGTATTCATCTCATTGAACCAGCAAACTAGGCTTACTACTTAACACCGGTACGGTTTGCGGCATTGGCGGAATAAGAACTTCCATTTTGGAACTTATATAATAAGTTCAATAATTCGAGCCTCATAATCAAGTGGTCAAAAGATATCATTGAAAGGTGTGAAATAATATGTATAATATTGTTTTAAGTATAATTAATTCCCAAATCCAAACTTAACAAGGTTGGAAACACTCTATCCATTAGACATTGCATGTGGCTTTTGTCCATTCGTGTTGCCCTATTAATAATAATTTCTTTAGTCTTGGTTTGTTTTTATGGTGTAAATTATTTATTCTTGTAATTGCTTAGTTGTCAAATGAGATAACTATTCATACTTTCCATTTAAACTAAACTTGACCTTAATGGACTTGAGTAGGGTATCAAGAGATGCTACAAAAGATTTATCTCATAGCTCAATATCGATAACACTATCAAATTGATGATGGTTTCCTTCTAGTTTGTGTACAATTTGAATTGCGCTTCACTATAAGTTTAATTATAAGTTCAATATCAAGGTTCTTGTATTTAAGAGATTGATAGGCTTCATTTAGTCATATAAAGCATTTACCATAGTATCAATGGATTATCGAAAATAACGAGTTTCAAAATTAAAAATAGTTGTGGTATAATATGGTTGTAGTGTCACTAACTTGATTCGGCTTTGCCTACAATATAATCGTCCTGAGTGTAAGGAGCTCTAATAGTCATATATAATTTGTGCTTTATTTTATAAGGGATTATCTTTGCAACTAGATTTGACCTAGACTTTGTAGCATCTTGTTTCACTTAGGAGTCGTCATAGAGGTAGAATAAACTCAATGTAAGATCTTATTTTATCTCTCACCATTGTCTACTTGAAATCCCACACTTGGATATTCAAATGAACCACACTTGGGTATAGAAAATTCCTTGTTTAAGATTTTCTCATTATCCAAACTTTCACATATATACATAGGTCCTCTTGAATTATTAATTTTTATCTACAAAAATGATAATCCCAATTACTTGTACTAAGTTTACTATCAAAGGGTGGCATATTATTTGAAATTCAATAATAAAGAATCATATTCATATTCTAATAATGGAATACCAACCCATCCTATATCAACTAAAATCCCTAATTATTAATAACAAACATTTCCAAAATACATGATATACTATATCCTTTAATAATTTATTAACCAACTATTGCCTATGTTTACAACCAAACTTTTGGTATTTATTTTGACATAATCTAAGCTACAATTTAAGTCAACCTTCAAAATAACATTTTTCCATTGATAAAATAATTCAGTCAAGACATGGTATTTAGACTGCAAAATACCATCACAAAAATCATCCAAGGATAAGAACTTCAAATTTTCTATACTCTCTACAACATTGAGCTTATGGGCACAAAACATAAGGGTAACAATTGAATTGGTGTTTTCCCAATAATCCCTTCTAGCTTTTCACAACCCAGATTTTTCAATTTAACTCATGTTTATTTGATATATCGCTTATAATCTACCATTAAGATTAGAATTCATAATTCAAAACTTCCTATAAGGTTGTAGAGCAAAAGTATGACGTATCAGTGAAAAACATTAAGGGGAAAGAATTACTAAAATATTAAGTATAAGAAGAGAGAAATGACTAATCTATAACTAACAGGTGGTTATCCCTACTCCTATGTTTGTGAGCTATACATCTTGTTTGGCCTTCTCACATTCTGACCTCTTGCCCATCTCCTATACCTTACTTTCATTGTTCAATTAAACTCCATTTATATTCTCTACTAAAATTTATGCTTGAGCATCATATGCCCTTCCCACTTCTGTTCTCACATCTCCTCGTGCACAATTTTCTCCTTCATTGCTTTTCTCTCTCTTTTTTTTTCATTAATATTCATCGAGACTCCTTTGTTGGGTAGACCTTTACACCACCTGATGAAGTTTCTTGCAATTCATATGGGGTGCATTACTCTTCCTTTATGCCCTCTGCACTCTTATCCACTATGGGTCTGCTGCTCACATTCTAAGGGAAAGGATGAGTCTCAACCTGTTTGATGTTGTGCCTTATCACGTTTCTCTCTACTCATTTCTCCTGTGCCGATTCTTCCACTCTTTTTTCTCATATTGTCATTTTATATGCCATAAACAGAACCTCCATCTCTATTTCTCCTCTATCTGCTCTCGCACTCTACCTTCAGATGCCTTTCCTCCCTTTTCTCTATTGTTACTTATGTTACTTGCCTTCCACTCAAAATTGAATGAGAAAGTGAAGGGGTTGTGGAGGGTTTTATATTTTTTTCCAACTACCCTTGTGACCTGTCATTTGGATGAATCATGCCCTACGACCTCCCCACCATACTGATTCCATTCTCATTTATCGTAGGTTGTCTCCTCAGTTTCTTTCTAGAAATTCTATACACTAAGTTGAATCTTCTTCCTTTTAAATCATATTTTGTTCTAAAACATTACCCCAAATGTTTACAAAAATAAACTAAAATCTCCTCCTTCAAAATGGGGTTGCTTTGCTAGAATAAGGGATTCCATACTACCTTAATGGCATGGCAGAAAATGGTAGTTATGGTGGCACATGAGCCTTCACTCCTACATACCTATCCATAGTCATGTCATCCCTCTTGTTTTCTGTATAAATTGCCCACACCACAGGGCCATCTATAGACCATACCTCATTAATTTAGCTACATTGATCACCAACCCCGATGTTAAACATGGTCCTTTTACCGGGATGTGACATCCTTCCCCCCTTATGATAAGTCATCCTAACTTATTTAAATGTTACAATTGTTAATCTCTCCAAATTTTGGGTTACTAGCCAAGCTAATTTCTTTGTAACCCTTTCTCCTTAACGGAATTAATTTGGAATAATTTTATAAGATTTAAGAGGGTTCTTGCTAGAAATATAAAAGTAAGCATTTTTTCTTAGTCCAATCTTGCATTATGATTTTAGGGGTTGATATTTCTTAAAATACATCTATATTCTACTTTTGGGTGTAGAAATTTACAAATTAAACTTCATAAGTTATGAACGTACCATCTGCCAAGGACTATTTTTTAACATTAAGCTTTAAGTCAGTCTTGACATACCCATTCAAACATAAATCCATTATTTTCATTTATAATCATATATCAAAATTCCCTTTTCACCCATCCAAGTTTTCTCGGTTAAGACTAGCCGTCCATTCTTAGTAGCTTAAAATTCCATTTAGGATATTCAAAATAAAACCATACATATTAAGTGACTAACTTGGTTCTAGTCAGTTGGTAGTGTAAGGAAACATGCTTTACCCAGAGTCAAGTGAGCTTCATAGGTCCAACATTTGAACTTGGTTGCTCTGATACCAATGTAAAATCCCCATCTTAGGCACAACTTAACCAACCAAACATTTTCCATATAATATAGAATTGTAAATTTCAATAACTCAACGTTCACCATGGTAACGAAAAACAATGTGACACTTATATTCTTACACTCAAAGGTGTTGAGCTCATAAAACAAGGGTCACTCTTAGACCTCCAACCTAAGCTTTGAGGCTTCATGATGACCCTACCTACGTATCCCCTTGTGGGAATCATAGGAACTGTAGTTCACCCCACAATCATATAGGGAGTTCAATCTCACCTCTTGTATGAGATCTATTATCTCACCTTTAACCCATAACTATTAGTTTAGTACATGTAAGCTATCAATATAGTTAATTATAATATAATGATAATAATATTGCCATCAAGTGTTGGGTCCATACCAATCATTAACAAACATTAGAGTACAAAAATCCACAATATTCACAAGGGGTCATTCATACCGTAATCTCAAAGATTGTACACAATGGCTATCATGAGCATACCTCCATATACCCAACCTGATTTTCTCGTACACATCAGAAGTAGAATAGTGTCAGGATCATATAAAGATCCCAACTACAACAACAATTGGATCATACATAGATCACAAGTAGAATGGTGATTAGCTCATTTGTACCTCACAAGTACAACAATGACTGTCTCATACACATATCACGTTTATATTAGTGATTGGCTCTAGCATATATCACATATATATACAGTGAAAAGATTTGACCATACATCACAAATACACAATAATGAGCTCCAACATACATTACCTCCACAATGGCTATTTACACATCACACTAGCTAACACATCACAATGGCTAACACAAGTCCATAATGCATCCCAGATAGAGAGAATATCGTTGCATTACACACTACACTGTCAGTCCATCCTTCCCATCGGTCTTCTGCACCAGTGGACAAATGAGAAGAGGATTCAGTGCATCCCATGATACTACACCATGGGTCCATCCTCAACCCCACGAGGCTAAGTATAGTCAAAAAATTGGGAGAGAATTTGGTGCATCCCATACTACACCACGGGGCCATCCACCATCCCAAGGGTTTCCCTATGTAGTGAACGTACCAAACATGGTGGATTCTAATTTCTATCATCTATAGGCCACCGACGACAAGTCTATCCACCCAGGAAGAAGTAGCTCCCAACATATAACACCTCATGACCTTAGTGGTATTGTAAGCTATATTCTTCAAAATCCTGAGTAACACCAACCTCAATCACCTTCATTCCCTCAATGACAGCCAGTGAACCCCCTCGATACAATGGTTAGCCCTGGATTATCGTTACCCACACGAATGGGTCCCTACTGGTGCAACCATTACCATACCTTAATCATCACCAGGGTAGCCTGCTACCTTTAACTCCATGAACTAGGTGAAATCCCTCATAGTAGCACATACATCGATCATTGGCATGGTCCAATGACTACCTATCACTCCTCAAATATCATCTCATGTCTTGTTGGAATCTCTTATTTTCTTCTATCTCTTGCTTTTTGTGCTATCATGGTACCATGACAGTTAATCATAGATCATTGCCATTGCATCTATCTTGCATCCACAAACCATCAGCATACTACATAATGAATATCATATCAAATAGAAAGCATTAATCATACCACATGCATTCATCCCCATCATTGCAT
>VDFB02165735.1:0-22672 GCA_007258455.2 Sequoia sempervirens | reverse complement strand
CAAGTGGCACTCCATTGAGCTCCACACCTTGCATGTAGGATATAACTCTCCCCAATGGGTCCCACAAAGTGCTATGACAACTATTATAGTTGGAAACTTAGAATATATCAATATTTGCACAAATATTTATCCCAAAAATACTGCTAAGACTCAAAGGTTGAGACACCTTAATCCCACCAATGTTCTTATTGGCTTGGTCTGTACATCAAAGGGAAAAAAATGGAATAGTAACCACCTTGAAATCTTACAAAGAATTTATCACTTGGAGTTACAAAGATTTGAAAACATATGATACTTCAATGATTACTCATATCATTCCTCTAAATTGGGAGGCCAAACCTTTCAAGTAGAGGAAATGTGTGGTTAATGCCTTGCTAGAGCCATTAATACAAAGGGAAGTACAAAAGTGTTTAAGTGCTAGGATTATATATCTAGTATGACATTCAACCTAGGTAGCCAATTTTGTACCGATGAGAAAGAAAAATGGAGAAATCAAGCTTTATGTCAATTTTAAAAATCTCAACCAAGCTTCAAAGAAGGAAAACTACCCATTGTGTTCACTAGATGAATTCCTTCAAATATTTAATGGGTCACAAATGATTTCATTTCTAGATGGATATTTAGGTTACATCTAGGTCATGGTTAGAGAAGAAGACATATTGAAAATGTCCTTCACCACAAAGTGGGGAACAGTTGCATACTGACAAATGCCTTTCAGTCCCATCAATGTAGGGATAACTTTACAAAGAGATATGGACATACATTTTAAAGGATTGATCAGAGAAAGCATCATTATATACATGGATGAAATCATGGTATTTTCAAAGGTCAAAGTAAATCATGTGAATAACTTGTGCAAGATCCTCCAGAGGTTCAAGGAATCATGTATTTCTCTTAACCCTAAGAAGTGTATTTTTTTGGTAATAGAAGGAAAACTCTTAAGTCAATATTTCTAAGAAAGGAATTTCAATTGACCCAGAAAGAATAAAATCTATCTTGAAGTTGTCCCTACCCAATAGTAGGAAAGAGTTGAGTCCTTTGAAAAAAAATATATTAGAAAATTCATCAATGGGTTAACAGAGATTGTATGTCCCCTAAATGATATGTCAAAGAAGGATGCAAAAATTGAGTGGACCTCAAAAGACAAGAAGATGTTTTAGGAGATAAAGGAAGCTATAACTAACACTCTTGTACTAGCCAACCTAGACTACACTAAGCCTTTTAAAATTTGCACATTCACCTCAGACCACTCTTGTGCGGGTGTGTTGACTCAAAAAGGGAGAATATGGTGATGAGAGGCCAATAGATTTTATGAGTCCCCTATTCAAAAATGTAGAGATTTGATATCCAAATTTGGATAAGAAACCCTTTTGTATAGTAAAGGCTATAAAGAAATTTCGGTACTACATTTTAAGAAGCAAGGTAATTGTGATAGTCTCAGATGTAGTAGTTAAGTCTATGTTGATGCAAAATGAGTTAGGGCAACGAAGAGGAAAATGGATGCCCATCCTCCAAGATTTTGACATGGAGATACAACCTATGAAATTTGTGAGAGCCCAAGGGCTTTCAAAGACTCTAGTTGGGGTAGAAAGGCAACTTGTATGCCAACAATAAACTCAACAGGATATTACTTTGGATGTATGGTACAGGGATATAGTTCACTACTTATTGCAAAATAGGTGCCTAGATAACCTAAATGAAACCCAAAGAAGAGATCTAAGGATGAAGAGAAAATAATATATGATGAAAGCTAGATCGTTATATTGTAATAATTATGAAGGATTTTATTTAAAATTCTTGAATAAATATGAGATTATCTCAATCCTAGCAAAATTTTATGATAAATTTGGTACAGGGCATGGTTCAAAAGAATTTGCGGCTCACTAGATATTGAGAGTAAGGTACTATTTGCCCCCATTGTTTAAATATGCCTATCAACATGTGAATATATGTCATTTTTGTCAAGCAAGGGATGATAGAGAAAGAAATGCACCCATGCCCCTACAACCTATGTATGAGGTATGTCCTTTCATCCATTGTGGTCTAGACTTCATAGGGATGATTAATTCCCACTTTTTTATAAGACACAAGTTCATTTTGGTAATGACTAATTATTACATGAGATGGTCAGAAGCAATAGCCTATAGGAAAAGCATGACTGAGGTGGTGATCAAGTTCTTAGAGGATCTATCATGTGACCAAGTTTGAAATGTCATTCACTATGATATATAACGATGACCCTTCATTTTCATCAACTCAATTATTGCAATGGAATTTTGAGCATAAGGTAATACTAAAATACCCATCAAACTATTATCCTCAAGGCAATGGGGTTGCAGAATCTACCAACAAAAACCTGATAGAGGTCATTAAGAAATTAATAGATAAAAACCCTAAAGAATGGCATTCTCATATCAAGTTTGCACTATGGGAAAATAGGACTAGGATCAAAAATGCTTTAGGGACATCCCCTTATCAATTGGTACATGGCCTAGAACTTGTGTTTCATATGAACCTTAGGATATCCACTTTAAAATGCATGGAAAATTATCTAGAAACAGACAAAAAGGTCTAGATAAGATTAATGGATTTGTTAGATGTAGAAGTAAGAAGAAAAACTACTATAGAGTGCATTTTAAAACATCGATTTGTTGTCAAAACATGGTTTTAAAAAAGATCCAAAGTCAAGTCCTTTAGGATTTCAGATCTTTTCCTACGTTGGGATAAATCTAAAGAGAAAAATGGAAACCATTCAAAGTTTGACCAGCCCTAATACATGTCAATGGAAAGTTTATTAAATATTACTTAGGATCTTAGAGGGACTCTATCTCCTCTCTTGTATGTAGTTAGATTAGGATTTTTCCTTTTCTAGTCATTTCATTTGTTGTTTTCATGTTTTCATTTCCTTGTTTTCTTTTGTGGCATTATTTTTCTTCCTTGTTCCTCCTTTTCTTTTTAGGAGATCTATGTGAGTTTTTCTTAGATGTTCATCTAGTTAAGGTTTCTATATCAATCACATAGAAAAATCTCTTAATACTTCCTTATCAAACCTCCCATATAATCAAACACAAGGTTTATTAATTTCTTGTTATGTTTGGAAGTCTTAAAAGTTTGAAGATATGAAACCAATGAATCTTTGAACTAGGTCACATGAAACTTACAATCCACAAATCTTAAAGAATTTCAAATTTTGGATAAAGGGTAGGAGATAATGGTCTTTTAGGTCAAGTAAAATCTAAAGATTTCTATCTTTCTCAATGACCACTATGGTTCCCAACCCAATGCCAAGTGAAAGATTTGAAATAAAAGGGGAGTAAAGAAAATCTTACTAAGATGATCAATTAAAAATGGATGATTCAAATAATCTGTGTCGAGGCTATGGAAACTTGGCTAGTAGTAGGGTTATGTTTGAGGGAATCAAAGGTATATATGTTGAGGCTATAGATGCTTGGATAGCAACAGAGTTATGCCTAGGTCACACCAACCAGGTCTTCATGAAATATATGTTAATAAAGCTAAAAGTTGGGAGAAAGATAGGGTCAAATTATTTTTTCTTTCCCATGAAGTCATTCCATTTTACCTAGGCCTATTTTGAATAAATATATCATCTACACACACTATGAGATTAAAGTATCCTTGGGAAAGATAAGATGGTTTTGTTACTTGGATCAATATATACTTCTTTCCCTAACAATGAATTTATATGTCCTTTGAGTTTAGGTCTTTGAGAATTTTATGGTGAAGAAATGTTTCTAGCATTTTATCTATTTGGTTATTTTTTTTGTACCTTGCACCCACACCCCATTTGCTTTAATATCCTTTACTTTTGATGCCGATTTACTGTTTGATTCTTTAAGATTTTATACTCCATCCCTTTGTTGATCCACTTTAATTATCTATTTCATTATTCTCGGTTTTGAGCCACTCCATCGAGGTTTCCTGATGTTTATTGCAGAGACCCTTTACGTTCAATTCGACGGACGGTTACGATAAATATAATATTTTGACCAGAATGCACTCGATTATTCTCGACCATTTATTTGATTCATAATGCAAATGATGTCAAAATTGTAAAAGTTGTCATTGTGAAAGTTGTCAAAAGTTCATTAAGGTTACAACTTTGATTAGAAAGTTAGTTGTGGGTGGTTGGTAGTTGGGAAATATTTGGGAAAGAATAAATACATGTTGTAAACATGAATCCCAAGGTTGGGAAGGTTGGAAAATATGGAAATGAAAGTTGGAATCAATTTGGAGCAAATTTTTTGTGCATTTTTCCTATAATAGTCTTGTTCTTTCACATGGTACAGATCTATACAGCCTTTTTATGACCTTAAAATGGTATTGTTGGAAATATTATTGAGTTATCTTTCATTTGGTTTTGGTTTGGTTGAATTTCATTAAGTTTAGAGAAATTTATAGCATTTTTTGTAACAACAGGTCTGAATCTACCCTAGGGTTTCCAACGAACAAGAAAATTCCATATTTTTTCTTCCCTCCATCAAAAATCTCTAAGATTAGTGAAAAGTTATTTTTTAAGGGTATCTAAAAACAATTTATAGGATATTTCATAGTTTTACATTTTGATAAAGTTACTAATGAAATTTTGTTTGCATTTGGATGTAGACAATCCAAAAAAAAACCCTCTTAGATGCAGGACAGTCAAGTTTTGAGCCTCTGCATACAAATCAACCCTACTTTATATTTGGATATGTATAAGAATGGTCAAATGGGTATCTTAAATGGGTCTCTTTTTCTGTAGATCAGTTCTGAGTCAAAAGATATGTCCAATTTTTTTTTTAAAAGGTTACAACCAAGAATGAGGGTTTGTGAAGGAAAAACCACTTTTTGATGAGCAAAGGCACTTGTTTAAAGTTGTTTTGAGTTTGATTTCCCCTACTCTATATCAAATTGGTATCATATCTCAAAAATCTAGGCAAGATAATTTTTGGAGTGTATGTGTTGTCTTTTTGCAGGTTGGAGCGAGAACCTGGATGCCAAAAGACTAAATAGTGAAGAAAGGAGAAACCTAAGTGACATATCACGAAGATAAGAAAGAACAAGGTGAAAAAGAATTTCTTGAGAAAGGAGAATGGAAATGTTGAAAATATTTTTATGTGAAGACTTGCAGAGTAAGGAGGTACCAAGTAAGAAACAAATGATAAGAAAAGAGAAAAGTGAGATGAAGAAGAAAAATAAGAAAGAAAAACAAATAAATGTTGAGCAAGAGATCATAGAGTTGAGGCAAGCCTTGGAACAAATGGAAAAAATTCAAAAAAAAATTGAAGAAAGAATGGAACTTGAGATGCAACGGTTACTTGAGAGAGAAAAATAGGAAAGTGGTTGGCATTTACCAATAAGAAAGAGGATAAAATGGCATATCAAGAAGATCATTCAAAGGAGAAAAAGGAAAAAGAGGGAAACAACAAGAATGGATGAGTTGCAAGACATATTGAAAGGAATGGTGCTAGAAGCATCTAAAGAGACAAGCAAATCTTGTGATTTTGAAAATAATTCTTTGTGTATGTGTTTACAGGTGTAGCAAATGAAAGTGAAGATGGAAAAGAGTCTAAAGAAGGAGAAGTGCATACAGTGTATGAAGATTGTTATACAAATGTAGCACACATGGAGACTCTTTTGGGTGTTGAAGTGGAGTTTCTGGTGCAAGGACACAAA
This sequence comes from Sequoia sempervirens, assembly GCA_007258455.2. Taxonomy (NCBI): domain Eukaryota; kingdom Viridiplantae; phylum Streptophyta; class Pinopsida; order Cupressales; family Cupressaceae; genus Sequoia; species Sequoia sempervirens. The sequence goes on along the minus strand of VDFB02165735.1, from coordinate 16,999 downwards.
GAGGAGGCCTCAAGGTCTCAATATTTTATTTATAATCTTTCATTGGAATATGTATGTGTAGGTTTGTTAGACAAGGAGATACAACTCATTGAGAAGCAAGCTCTTGAAAGAGATCAGGTTCAGAGAAGGATGCCAAAAGAGAAATACCTTGCAAGGAAGAAAGAAGAGGAGTTGAGAAGACAACCTAGAGAAAAAAAGTGGAAGAAACAAATATAAAGCCAAGAAGAAATCAAGGCAATAGTGCAGAAGAATTGGAAGACCAGAAAGAAAAAGAAGCCCTACACTCAAGTGGACTTGAGTTCTTCTTTCCCTTAAGTGTATGGTGCAGGAGCACCCTCATGCTCAAATTTGGGTTTTTATCCTTTTTTGTGTTTTTTGATGTAAATAAGGTCATTTTGGACTACTAATGATCATTTGGAGTTATTCTAGACTATTTTAGAATGTTTTGAAGTCATAATGCAAATGATGTCAAAAAAATTTCAAAATTGTAAAAGTTGTCATTGTGAAAGTTGTCAAAAGTGCATTAAGATTACAACTTTGATTAGGAAGTTAGTTGTGGGTGGTTGGTAGTTTGAAAATTCTTGGGAAATAATAAATAAATGTTGTAAACATGAATCCCAAGGTTTGGAAAGTTGGAAAAGATGGGAATGAAAGTTGGAATCAATTTGGAGCAAAAATTTTGTGCATTTTTCTTGTAACAGTCATTTTCTTTCACATGGTATGGATCTGTATGAACTTTGTATGACCTACGCATGGTATGGTTGTAAAAATTATTGAGTTAGATTTCATTTGGTTTTGGTTTGGTTGAATTTCATTAAGTTTAGATAAATTTATGGCATTTTTTATAACAGCAGGTTTGAATCTACCCTACGGTTTCTAGGGAACAAGAAAATTCCATATTTTTTCTTCCCTCCATCAAAAATCTCTAAAAATTGGTGAAAAGTTTTGTTTTTAGGGTATCTAAAATATATTTTGAGGATATTTCATATTTTTCCATTTTGATGAAGTTACTAATGAAAGTTTGTTTTCATTTGGGTGTAGACAGTCCAAAAAAAAACCCTCTCAGATGTAGGACAGTCAAGTTTTGAGCCCCTCTGTACAAAGAAACCCTACCTTATTTTTGGATATGTGTAAGAATGGAAAAATGGGTATCTAAAATGGGTCTCATTTTCTATAGATCAAGTCTGATTCAAAATATATTCCCAATTTTCCTTTTTGAAAGGTTACAAACAAGAATGAGAATGTGTAAAGGAAAACTCATTTTTTGATGAACAAAGGCACTTGTTTAAAGTTTTTCTGAGTTTTATTACCCCTTTTCTAAATCATTTTCTTGCAACATTCCCAATCTTGGAGGCCCGATGGTGGTGACATCTTGTCATCTTTCTTATTCTACCTTTCAAAATATTCAATAAGAACCACCCCTACATTTATTGAGCATTAAATCATCATTTTTGGGTATCTTTACAAGTGAGGTCAAGGGTTTTTATTGTCAAATATGAATTATCAAGCAAATACCCAAAATATATCTTCAAATTCCTTAGAAACGCTCCACAGAACTCAACTCGTATTTCCTCAAATTTCCTTGTGTTTGATTGTTGGTCGCGTCATATATGGTTTTTGCCTGGTTTGTGGTGCTCTTATAAGAATTCCTCGTCATCGCTCATCCATTTATGCTTTTTCCTCCCTTGAAATTTTTAGGTAAGCTCTAAGACTAGAACTTTCATTTCAATTTTCTAGTTTTTCTTATTTTTGTTGTATGGTCTTCTCGTATCCTCGTATTCGGTTTCATTTTTTTCATTTTTTTGTTTTTCATTTTTATTTTTTCCTTTTCTTCTTTTATTCTTTTTGTGCCCTTGTAAATTGTGTTTTCTCCAAACTTGTCAATTGATGGTGTTTATGACATCATTGTATTGGGCCTTAGGTTCCTCTTTTTCCAAGCTTTTCAAAAGGACCTTTATCTTGTCCTTGCTAAGTGTATTTTTTCTTAGGGGTTTTCTTAGTCTAGTTTTGTATTTCAGATTTTGGGTGTTAATAATGCATGTTAAAGATAATTTGATAAGAGTTAAACCACATCTCTAAACCCCAACATCTGATAAACAAATGACTTGAAATATTTTGGTAAAAACACTTCATATTTTAGATGTCAAACTTTGGGGTTAATACCCTAAGCCTTATCTTAACTTTAGGATAGAGTCAAACCTCACTCTTGATCCCTGACTCTTGACAATTTTTCCCTCATTTTACATTACCAAAAAAATCATTGTTTGTTAGTAAATGGATGTATTCATTACCCATTAAAGTTTCCAAAAGATAAGAAACAAGTGTTATTGTTGAATCCCAACCCTCAAAGAAGAGAGATAAAACAACACTGTGCTATCAAGAATCGGATGTTGAATCATCACACTATCAATTATCAAAAGAAATATTTAAGAGATCTCTTTTAATTTTGAACCCTAATCCCCAACATTCAATGAAAATCACTTGGTTTTTATTGAATATTGAAGATTGGTTGTCTACCTTAACGGTTAAGATCTAGTAAGGATAAGAGATACTCGTTACACTCAAATCCTAACTCCCAATGATAGTCCATTTTTGGATGTCGATTGATGGGTTTTTTTGGGGTAATAAGAAACAAAGAATAAGCTACATTCATGATCCCTAACTCTCGACAACACAAAGAAATGAGCATGATAGAGGCAAAATCGATGTTCAAAATGAATTTTTTATATTTCTTAAAAAATTTAGCAAGCGATAAAAGGCACGACCGATACCCAATCCCCGATAAATTGGATTTTTTTTCTAAAGTATGAATTTAGAGGATATTTCATCACAATTCAATATAAAATGGTTGTCTTCATGGCCTAATAATGGATGCTATTTCACTCCTTTTTGGTTATTTTCTTTAAGATTTTGATAGATGGTATTTTCATGTGTAGGTAATATACTAAAGGAAGGTGTTGAGATGAAGTACCAATATAAAGGATACCATCCTCCTTCAAATATATTATCTCTATACATAGATATTGGAGATACTAATATAGGACATATAGACATGGATTAATTTCATAGAAGAATTCACAATGAAGTTGAAAGGACAATCAAAGCCACCTCTTTGGCTAATTTCAGGTTGGTGGAAGCAATTGCATTCCCAGTTTCAATGTAGTCACCTAAGCTACTATAGACTTGTGCTCAATAGTATTATTAGAAGCACATGAGGATACTAGGTCTATCTGGAGATGTGATCCTTGACATTAGCCCTGACATGATTGACAAGTTATTCAGGATCCCTACCTTCCCTAAGTATGATACTATTGACATGAAAAGGGAAATGAAATATTTTAAGTCACACAATGTGATTTTTCTCAATGTTATTAACACTTAGATGATGCTCAGCCCAAGGAATATAGCACTCAAGATCGAAAGAGTACAACATAGTGTAGTGTAGAAAAAAGTAACCCTTTTCGCACTTAATTTGGGAATGAATAATCAATGATAAAATAGACTTAATGATGCTTTATTTAGGGTGTTGTAAAGTGTTTCTTTACACTTTCACACTAATCTAGGGATTTATTAATTAATTGAGGTTAATTTTTTCTTAATTGGCCCCTTAAATTTAAATCCAACCCTAACTTATTACTTTTTCCAAGGGATAAAGCCTAACACTCATTAATAATGTTTCACAACACTTAATTTTTCACCCATTCACCACCTAGCGAATAGGTCCTTCCTAGGTCCTAGGACTCCCTTTTTGCATGTTATTTCATATTCCTAAAGCAAGGTCCTAGTTAAGTGTGCTAGGACTCATTTTCCCTATGGGGAATGGGTCCTCCTTAACTTAGGACATCCCTTTTTGAACATATTCTTGGTGGGATTTTAATGATTTTGAATCCTATATCTAATGTCAGCTTGTGTTATTTGAATTTTGGGATTTAATCTTCAATTAAGTATAAATATAAGGTTATTTTACATGGTTTCAACTAGTTCTTCATAAGCAATCAAATAATTTAGAGAATTTTCATGAGATCAAGCATTCATATTCAAGAAGCAAGCAAGAGTGAAGTCTTGGAGTAGCATTATAGGTTTTCAAGCTCATTTTGTGTCAAAGATCAAGAATTATTTGAAAGAGTGATGATAGATGCCTATGAGAATCATGATGGATTCTAGGTGTTGGGAGATGCACATGACATACAACCAAGATTAATGACTTGTTTCCTAAGTGATTCCATCTTCTATGATCATTCTATTTGTAGCCTAAAGAGAGGTATATTCAAATTTGTGACTTATTGAAGGGACTTGGGATTCTCTAAAGTAGGTCACTTGCATTGTTTATGATTCATTATAGGGTCCTATTCTAACACAATTGGATAGGATTTCCTTGCATCATTAGAGATCTTAATCTTAGGCACACTTAAGGTTAGGATTGCACACACATTTCATGTTTCATATTTTCATTTATCATCAAGGTTTAATTACCAAACTTGGGGTTTCACTGAGGCAAACTCCCATCCACCAAAAAGCTTCAAAATTTATTTTGCAAATTATTAGCAGATCCAGATCCAAAAGTGGGAGTTTCAGGTTATAAGGAAGAAGTACAAATCTGGAACTTCAAGATCAGGTTTAGAGTTTTCCAGAAGAGCCTACCAGGACCTATTCACCACCTGGAGAATGAGTCCCTATTAGGGTTTTAGGGACAACAAATTTTCACTATGTACAAGCTTCATTTCTAGATTCAGAGTTCCCTGGACATGTACACCAGGACCCATTTTTCACCTAGTGAATGAGTCCCTGATAGAGTGGTAGAAACAACAGATTTTGATCAAGTGCACATCATTCCTCATTCTCATTTTTTCCAAAAAATTTATTGTTTCTCCATGTTTGATGATAATTTTGTTCATTGCATTTGATAGACCTAGAATTAGGGTTGATTTTCTAGTCCAAATTCTTATCCCCAAAGTGTGTTTTAGCTCACCACCCTGTCCTTGCATAAAGGATAAATTGCAAGATCTCCCTAAACTTGACTCGGCTTACCTTTTTGGGTTGATAGTATCTTCAAGGTTTTGGGATCTCATTGCTTTAATGAAATATTAGGAAAAGAGGGTTAGACATCATAGAGCCCCCTTTTTCTATGTTTCACATAGGAGTGAATTCCAGGAAGATATCAAAGATCAGATCGCACTCCTAAGCAAAGTCTATGATTATCAGAATTCCATAGAATTTTACCCATGGATGTGTCACTTTATGCTACTCATCATAGATGATAAAAAAATTGACTGGGAAAAAATAATTATAAACAAATTACATACACACCTCAAATATGTATTTCAAATTAGCAAATTTTATATGAACTCTTATCTAGTCTACTTGTTTTCTTATCAGGCTAGCTTCCTGGGGCTCACTAGAACAAGATCTCTTCAGTTGGGAGAGGTTGAGATTTATGAGAATTACCCACAATTGGAGTGGAGTTCTAGTTATATAATTACTATACGGTAAATTATAATTTTATTTATGTCATCATCAGAGGATTATAAAATTATTTTGCTAAAAGAATATCCCTAGATGTTATAGTTGAGCTAAAGAATTGGGGAAATTGGTATATCCAATTTAATACCTTCACATATATCAGAGTAGATGGCTTTCATAAGGCTCCCCTCAAGCTTCCAAGGTACCCCAATAACAAAATGATCTTGTTGGGTTTATGTAGGAAAGTAATAGAGATCCATAAATTGATTGTTGGTAAGCACAAATCAAGATATTCTTTCCCTATGAAGATGTGAGTATAATCCTATACCAACATGCAAAATGCTACAACTATAGAAATAGAATTGGACATGTATATAATGAACTTGTATAATAATCCAAGGACCAAATTCGACCCTATAGGTAAAATCAATAAGGTTATAGGTTCCTTCTTCAAACAAGAGCCTGCTTTGGAGGACCATTGGGGAAACTATGAAGAAGAGTTTGAAGTAAGAATGAAATATTACTATAGGATGACAATATATATGTTGAAAGCTTGCAATGTGTCCAAGGTGCCATAGTATTTAAAAGAGAATGGGAAGCTTCTAGGTCCCATTTAAAGTGGGTAGGGAATATTCAACCAACTAATCAACAATATGGATTTGCTCAATTGAAGAGGATGATAAAATTGATACAAGGCCAACAAACATCAAAGATTGTCCATGGAGAAGGTTGATATCTCCATTTACTCTGATGGAGTTTCCAAAGCCTCAACCTCAACTAAATAAATCCTTGTAGGTGAAGGATCATCTACTACTACTGAGAAGAAAAGGCCATCATCCTTAGCAGAAAGGCCCAATAAGAGGAAAGAAAAAGAAAATATAACTATAGAATCTATTGAAGAAGAGGTGAGGAAGAAGTCCCTTTAAATCATAGAACAAGAACTAGAAGTGAACCTCAAGCCACATTATTGCATAGATCTAGTTCACCTTTCCCTCCTTCTCCTTCCCTAATTCATCCTCCACAACACTCTCCCCCACATGAATCTCATTTTCCTTCTACTCCTCCAAGTCCACCATACTAAAACCCTACTCTACCTCCTCCATCTCCTCCACACTATTCTCCACCTCATATCTCTCCAACACATCCACCCTCTCCACCACATTCTCCTCCTAAAATACCTACTTCCCCAATTCCTCCACCTCCTCCATATCCTCAACACGATACTCCTCTTCCTCCTCCCCAAGAACAACAAGTAAGAGAGAAAGAAGTTCATAACAAGGAGGTAGTTGAGGAATAAATAGTCATAGAAGAGGAAGTTTAGAGAGAAGTTCAAATAGAGGGAATTATAGGAGAGGATGTTGAAGATGGAGAAATAAAGCCAAGCAAAGACGTTCAGAATGGGAAGATTATAGGTGAAGGAATAGAAAGAGATGAGGAAAAGAAAGAACCAAATAATTCTCAAGCCTTGCATAATACTGAAGTCATCTCTTCTCCTCAACATAAAGTCTCTTCAAATCTCCTGGTATGATTAAACCATACCATCCAAAAAAGGAAAAGAATATATGTCTAGGAGCAAGAAGAGTAAAATATCACTATCCTCATAGAAGCATTCCAAGACTCCACTAAAAGAAGGAAGAGATCAAGAAAATTACCTATTGTCATTAAGGATGAGCAAGGGAATATGATAGATCAAATAGTTGTTTCGGTAGTAGAAAAAATTGAATCAAATAAGCAACCTAAGGACTACTCGATAAAAACAAGTCCATCTTGTGGCTCATATCAAATAAGGGTAACAAAAATTCTTTAAAATGGTCATGTCCACTTTCTTTAAGAGGATGAAAAAGGACAAGAATACAAAGGAAGAATTGAAGTCTCAAGTAGCCCAATTAACAACATCTGTTAACAATTTGATAGGGCCTGTTGATGTTGTCGATCCTGAACCAGTTTTACAAGCTATATTAAAAGGAGAATCCATACACCCTGACCCTGAGAGGTGGGTAACTGCTACTAAATGATGGAAGGATGATTGCAAGCCCTAGATAGCATAATTTTTATTAAAGAAATAAAATATTATCATTGCATTAGTGATGAAGATATTTTGGCCTATGAGATGGAGGTGGAAATAAATGAGGATTTGATGGTAAGGGATGATTAAATCCTAATTTTGTAGAAAATAAAAGTCACTTCCTCATATGGCTTGTTGAAGGCAATGATGGTAGATGAAGAAGATGAAGACAAGCAAAAGGAATGGCTAAAGGAAACACAGTTGAGGGTGAAGACCTCAAATAAATGGGAGCATAAGTTGAGTAATAATAGAAACTTAGCTGAATAGGCTATGGTAAAGATAGAATTTTTATGGAAAGCATAGGTTACACTTTTTTGGAAACTTCATCCCTAGTTGCATCCACCAGTAAGACGGTCAGAGAACTCGAAGAGTCTCTATGAAGTCAAATCAATCCTGAGACCATTAACCAAGCAATAACCTAAAAAATAAACTTGTGGGCTTTCCAGGATGAACTAGCCAGCTTCACCAACCTACAAGAGAAGATGGAGAATTTTTTATTTTTTTAAAGGGTTAAATTGCAATACCATCGAGGTCCTCCAATGTATGCTATGAATGATGTTATCACCTCTTTCTTCAAAAAATTCCTAGAATCGATTAAGTCAAAAAATTTAATTTTGATCTATTTTGAATAAATTTTGTAATAAAGTAAATGCCCAGATAATTAACTTTCAATCTAGCATTATGGATTTAGTTAAAATCCAATTCAAGGAGAATTGTTAGGCTTACTTAGAGTTCATTCCTAGATCAAAGCTAGGTGATTCAGTTAGAATTTTAATCAACCTTTTTTAGATCTATGAATTTTGGGATGCATGAGTCTATTTATTTGGGATTGTTAATCATTGTTAAGGATTAAAAACTATTGTATTTGCAAGGAACTATAGAATCTTAGTGTGGATTTATCCTACTTTATTTTATGAAGCTTTTATTAAATATTAAAGGATTACACATGTTCCATGCATATGGATTTTTGATCATTGGTGATGGTATGATTATTTATTTATTTGAATTGAGTAAATTGGTAAAGTCAATTGTGTTATTGTATTATTGAATAGAGCTTTGTATTAGATCTATGTATGTTTTATGGTGATTTTATTTGATAAAACTTCAAAATATTAAAATTATTAATTTTCTTTGAAGATTGCATTGTGTTAAATGTGATTGAGTGAATACTAGTTGCTTTAATACTGGTTATTATGATTTTTCATCACCATTCAAAATTGATAAATGAAATAAATTTTCCACTATCCACTTAATTATAGTTTGTTTTTTAAACCTCTCCTATCAAATTTAAAGTCTTTTGATCTTTATTTTTACAATACTTTGAATCTTTGAAAGAGTAAAGCAATAACTTAAATTTGCTAAGTAATGTACTAACATGCAACTGATCATGAATTTCAAGAAATAAATCTCTCTTTTTTGGTTACATGTTTTGAATATATTTTTTAGGATATCTAAAATTACTCAGGCCCCTTGTTGAACAAGTTCACACTAACTTCTTAGCTATCCATCATGGTCAAGATCTGGCCCACAACGAACATTGGAGTAGAAAATCCTACTTTTCAAGAGGAGTACTAATTTATTATTGCTTAGCAAGCTGGTTGTGCTAAAACCACCATCAACACTATTTACTCCAACACATAGAAGGGTATACCTAGAATTTGGATTTTTTTTAAGATAAGCAAGTAAAAGGGGAGTATGATAGAGTGAGTGCATGTATGAAGAGAGATCTATTTAAATAATAATTCAATATCTAAAGTGTTTCTACATTTAATAGTACAAATTATATGAAGTGGTCTAACTATATATTATCTTAAGGAGTGACACATGATTTAGAAGAACATAGGTTCTTTTGGTTGGTTGATGAGAGGATAGTGGAACAAAAATTGGATTATGAGATAATTAATTATTCATAAAATATGTATTCATTTCAAGTATTTGATGTAGGTCCATGAAATAATTGGACATGAGAGCCAGTTTTTTTAGATTTATATCAAATGTAACTAAGATCATTTTGAGTTAAGAAAGTGGGTTGATACATGGGTTTCATTATATCTAACTCCTTTATCCTAAGATTAGTCATCTCAAGTTTACTGCATGGATATCACATTTGACTATGACCATCTTTTGAACCTTATACAAATATGGCATGTTTATGTTGTTTCACCATATGAGAGTGAATAGAGATTAGACTATTTGATGGCATGATGTGAACAAGGAAAATATAAGTTGTAGGCTATGTAATATGATGATGGGTTCATATATCCTACAATATTGTTTGTTGGTGTTGGCAGTTGGTTGTAGATACATCTAATTCAAAAGAACAACATACTTACATTTGAAGAGTTTGAGAAACATTTAAAACCATACTCATGTATATATACCTAGTTATGACAAAAAATATCAATTCAATGAAACATTTTGTGAAACCAAAAATAAAAGAGATATGAACAATTTATAATTTTGACCATGAATCAATTACTCTAAATATAAGAGATGAACCCTTAACTACACTTGACTAACATATAGACTTTTAATTTTGTATAAGTTGATTAATTTAGTTTTTTATCATGTTTATTTTAATTTCATTTTTTTGATATTCTTTTGTTTACATTAGTGGGGTTAATTGGATTCCACCTTCACAATTTTTTCTTTTAAGTGTTGAAACTTTGTGCCTCTATCGCATTCCCCACTGGTTATAACCAATATGATAAATTCATGTGGATTCAACCATGTGAAGGTTTTCCTCCAATTTTATGGTTTTCTCCTCCCTGTGTTTTAGTCAATTTTACAAATTAGAATTCAAAGAATGACTCAGAAGTGGTCAGAGCCTTTAGGTCAATTAGGATCTCCCCTTGTTGAATATTCTTAACCCATCAAGAACTCCTTTATCACATTTTTGATGATTTCATAGGTACTAAGAACCATTGATTCCTAGTTCCTATGAAACCTTCAATGGGTTTCTCCCATGTTTAAGTTTCTAAGAAAATACAAACTAAGTGGTTGAAGGTTCCATAGGAACTAAGAACCAATGGTTTTTAATTCCCATGCAACCCTTACAAAAAGGTCATTGAGTCAAAATTTCCATCAAGAACCATTAGTTCTAGGTCCCCAAGGAACCCCCAATAAGGATTCTTGGAAAATAAAGCAAGGTATGGTTAGATTTTCCATAGGAACCAAGAACCATTGGTTCTCAATCCCCAAGTATAGAGGACCTAAGTAAATCAAAGACATTGGGACTTCTAGAGATTCCCAAAACCATGGAAAATTTTGATGGTTCCTAGTTCCTAGGGAACCTTTGACCAAAAGAGATCCCACTCGATGAAAAGAAAAGAAAAAAGTGTTAGAGCTTCCCATGGTTCCCAAAAAAATGGGAACCTTTGATAAGGTTCTTGTTCCCATAATGTTACCTAACAAAGGAAAACTAAAATTTCTTCAACAAAGGAACTATAGGAAAAGGTAAAAGGTCATAGGTTCTCAAGGTATTGGGAACTCTCGAAGGAGGAGAAAAAAATAGGGATCACTAGTTCCTAGTGGAACCATAGCCTCCAACTAGAGATGGGTAGCCAGGTTCTTAGAAGAAAATAGGCATGAGGGAGGAAATGACCAAAAGAAGAATTTGGAGGGTTCCTAGGAACTAGGAACCAATTATTCAAGTTCCCAATTTCAGCCTAAGCCTTGAAAGAAATTCAAATACGCCTAAAGAGGAACCAAATGTGGGAGGTTTTGAGGTTAGTTTTAATCACTTAAAACATGCTAAGAAATAAAGGTTTATTGCTTCCCTTGAAAAGTAGGAAACTACTCCAAGGTTCCTGTATAACTAGTTCTTAGTTGTGTGGGACAACACAGTGTTCATTGTCAATATTTTTTTACAAGGGGCCTAGATTTTAAGCTTACTAGAAATGGCATGTAATCAAAAAATAATAATTTTAACTGCTTAGAAAATATACTACATTTAAGATCTATTACAAGTTTGTATTAATTCAATTCTCTTTCAGATATTTGTAACTAATTTTAAAAATAAAATTCAAAAGAAGAATAGGGTAACAAGATAATTTGAAATAAAATTCAATTTAACGAACACTGATAAAGAATGTTTCATCAATCACTTTTGTACATTTAAACAAAATCTTTAAACCACTGTTAACATAAATAGTAATTTACACATTTATCATTAACAACAATGCAATCTTTCGGGGAAAAATGGCACACATAAGATTTTAAGTTTTCATCAAATCAGAACATCATCAAGCACACGCAGATCTAAGATGAAATATTACTTAATTCCATAATTACCAAAAAGATTTTATTAATTGGCAATTTTGATTGAACTTAAACATTCATATCATCACCATGATGCCATATTTGGATGTGTAGATTGAGGTTAGAATTTGAACAAATAAGCATGAATCAATATTAGCAACCACAAAACTATCTAATTCAAGCTATGCAGACCCTAATCCAACAATGAAGCACAAATGACAATAGAAATCACAATAATAAAGTAATAATATGTAATATTTATGCCATAGTTGAATCATCTCCATTGCTCTTCTCCATTTTGTTTTGTTTGTCCTCAGATTTGTAGTATGCAAGATATATGATAAGCTTGATGTTGATGCAAGATAGCTAGATCTCAAGATAGAAAAACTTCAAAGTTTGTGGTTGTTCAAGATGAATGAAATGAGAAGCAAAATATTGAAGTTTGTGATTAACCTTGAAATGAGGATGATGGCTTGTTTTTTATAGAAATCCAAATTCAAATGAAGGAATAGGATTGAATCATGAGGTATCATGATCAATGGATGAGATTAATTGAGAAGAAAAGAGATAAGGATGGGAAGGATGGACCAAAACTCAAGAAATTGGTTGAGATTTAGGGCTTGGCTAAGAAGAAATTCAAATTAAATAATGATAGCAATTATTTAATTTAAAGGAGGGAAATGAATAATTAAATAATTAAAAATAATTATTTAATTATAGAAGAAGGTGGGGTGTTAAAATATTAAATAATTAAAAATAATTATTTAATAAAAGGTGGATGGAAATGATAAATAATTAAATAATTAAAAATAATTATTTAATTATGGAGAAAAGAAAGTGATAAATAATTAAATAAATAAAAATTTATTTAATTATGGAGAGAAAATTTTAATGAATAATTAAATAATTAAAATAATTATTTAATCATAGAGGAAAATGGAAATAAATAAATAAAATTTATTTAATTAAGGATAGAAACAGATAATTAATGACATAATTTAAATAAAATTGATATCTATTTAAATTAATCAAAAGAGGAATAAGGATAAAATGAATTAATTAAATAATTAAGAATTATTTAATTAATAGAAGAAGATGACATTAGGAAATAATTAATAATTGAAATTATTTAATTATGCATGGAAGAAAGCGAATTAGAGATAAAATGTTGCTTGCAAGCTCAAGATATTTTTTAGTGTCTACTTTTTGCTCCTCTTTGACATAATGTGATTTCAAGCATTATGTCAAAGAATAATCATGAAAATTGGCTCAAAACTCGCCCCAGCATGCTTAACAGGCCCTAGAGGATGCAGGATAGGTTGATACCCCTCGGAAAAATTGAAAAAATTTCAAAAAAATTCAAAAAAATTGGCAATTTTATCGATAAGCAAGTTGGATAAGTGAAAATGCATTGGTGATGAAAAACTAGGCTCAAAAGACGATCTAGGGATGAATGGATGGGATGTTAGTACAGAAGAAGCTGGCGAGGATGGAAAATGGACAGAGGAATTGGGACTGCTATCTTGAGATCTTGCTAATAAATGATCAAGATTTTATTTTATTGTATAATTATCATCATAGAACTTATTATGGTAATGGATGATGAACACCAGGGTATGACATAGGCCAAGGTGTGATATGTTATCCCTTACAAAAATAGACACGTGATAGACAAGGAGTGTCATGACTTAGACTAGTAACCACATAAACTTTTCAGAATATGTGAGGAAGTAACCACAAAGCATGTTAGTCCTAATTCAAGAAAGCATTAGATGACCTTTTGTTTGCATAGGATGTTTTGATTATGCCAAATGGAACCCCAATCACACACAAGGAACCAAGTTTCCCTAGTTGTATTGCGAAGACAAATTGCAAACAAAAATCAAAGAGAAAAGAGGTCATGATCCATCATCGCTCCACTAAATCCTTTTAAGGCATCTTCAAGGGGCATAGTAACATGACCACAGATAAATCAAATTAAAAGATAAGACAAACTAGACCAATGAGTCAACAACCATTTAGATCTTTTACCACATTGTATGATCAGATTTTGGATAATGATAATGTTTGGTTTCAAGAAAGGAAGCATGTAGTATAAGCCTAGAGAGTGATGATGCAACGTCATGTACAAGATAATGGATTGGTTTGTGTCTGGTTTCGGGAATGGTACACCTCATATAAGACGTTGAGTCTAGTTTCAAGGGTGCAACAACCTGTATAAGACAATTTGATAGGATTGATGGATAAAGTTTGGTTTCAGAAATGAAGCATGTTGTATAAGCCCAGGGAGCCCAATGATACTACAAACTATATTAGATAGTTTGATAGTTGATAAGGATTGTTGATTTTTTTTTTATGTTTGATGTTGATGTTTTGATAGGTACCCGTGTTAAGGAAATTTCTCTATTGATAGCTGAAAATTATTGGATAGTTTGCTTGTTGTTTCATGATTTGGATAAGCTTAGTTCTCTTGTTTGATAACTTCTTGTGTTTGCTGAAAATGTCAACCTTAGCAAGGGACAGTTTATTGTGAGATGGATAATTGGGACAAATGAAGACCTTATTATGAAAAACCATAAGGGATTTCCCTAAAGCATCAAGGGCTCATCAATGATGGCTTTTCCTATGTAAAGTGCAAAGACAATGTAGTTCGACAGACCTTGACCATGGATAGTTTATTATGAAGATGCAAATATGGATGGACTTGACAATTTATTATGACAAAACCTAAGGGATTGAACTAAGCCTCAGGGGCTCATCAATGATGGTCTTGCCTACGTGAATTCATAGAGGCAACATAGTTTGACCACTTGGGCTAACATGGACTCTATTTTTTGGAGTTTTTGACACTTTTCTATTTTTTGGATTTTGTTGTTTTCTGATTTTTTTGGATTTTGACATTTTCTAATTTATTTTTGGATTTTGACATTTTCTTCTTTTTTTTTTGGATTTTGATTTTGATTTTTTCTTTTTGGATTTTGACATTTTCTAGGTTTTTTTGGATTTTGATGTTTTTGATTTTTTGGATTTTGACATTTTCTAGTTTTTTTGGATTTTGACATTTTCTAGTTTTTTTGGATTTTGATGTTTTTTTATTTTTTTGGATTTTGAAATTTTCTAATGTCGGCCTGCATCTAGGATCCCTTTTAAGACGTAAGTCTAGGAATTTACCCCAATCAAGTATAGGACCAACTTATTATGGATGCAAAAGGGATGGGAGAGGTTTATCGTGAATCGATATGAAAGGATGAAGGATGCTAAGCATCAAATATTCTCATGCCACAAGAAGGATAACTAAGCTTTATTATGAATAGATGGGAAAAGCAAGATCTTATTATGGAATGGAGTATATGCAACAGATCATGGATGGAAGCAGAAGACCAGATAGAATGATAGTAGATGATGGAGAAAATACTGACTACACATGGTGCCTTTTTGCTAGGTTTCACCATGGTACTTATCCAAAGCACCACCGAAGTGGTGTTCACTATTGAATAGATTATTTCTCTTTACTATTTTTTTTATTTTTCTATTTTTTCCATTTTTTTGTATTATTTATTTTTATTTTTTTGTTTTTTTGTTTTTGATGGGATTCTTTGAAAGCTAGGTATAGTACTTGTGAAGGTGCATGTTGTTGATAGGATTTGGTAATGGTTCACCTTCAGGAGTGGCAAGCTGATAAGCGCCAAATCCATATGTTGTAGTCATGATGTAAGGACCCAACCAATTAGGCTCAAACTTTCTAGGTTTTTATCGATCCATTTGATTTTTTGGGTTATCTTTTAGAACCAAGTCACCAATTTCAAAATGCCTAGCTCAGACTCTTTTTTTGTAGCTACAGCGAAGATGATTTTGATATGCTTACAAGTGGACCAAGGCATTTTGTCTCTTCTCATCCAGCAAATCTAGCTCATGCAAATGGGATATACGATACTCCTCATCATCAATGAACAATTGCATAGATACTCTCAGGGATGGTAATTCAACCTCAATGGGAAGAATGGATTCAGATCCAAAGATGAGGGAATATGGAGTGGCTCCTATAGGGGTGTGAATGCTAGTACGATAGGCCCATAAGGTGAGGTTAAGCTGGATATGCCAATCATGACCAGCGTCATCGATGGTCTTCAATAGGATTTTAAGAATAGTTTTATTAGACGCCTCAGCTTGACCATTACCCTAGGGGTAGTATGGAGTGGCAAAATGATATTGGATGTGAAATATCTCACAGAGTTCATAGACATCCTAATTTTTGAAGGGATGACCATTATCTCTAATGATGGATTAGGGAACACCCTACCGACATATGATGTACTTGAGGATAAACTTGGATATTTTCTTATCGGTAATGTAGGTCATTGGAATGGATTTGATCCATTTGGTAAAGTACTCAATTGTAGTGATGATAAACTTATGACCATTAACTTAGGTAGGATGAATATTTCCCATGAGGTCAAGTCCCCTTTCATAGAATGGCCATGGTGATGTAACTAGATGAAGTTCCTAAGTAGGTGTGTGCACAAGGTCTCCATGTATCTGACATTTCTGATATTTATTAACAAAGTGATAGGCATCACATTCCATAGTGTGCCAATGGTAATCTATTCGCATAAGATTTTTGGAGGGTAGGACTAGCAGAGTGAGCTCCACATATACCATCATGTACCTCATGTAAAGTTGTTTGTGCTTCATCTAAATCAATACATCTTAGGAGGGTGCTCTCTAGACTATGATGGTAAAGGGTATCACCAATGATGAAATATTTGGATGCTTGTTGGATAAATTTCTTACATTGATTAGTGGACAAGTCAGGAGGGATAATTTCTGCATGCAATTAATTGTAAAAGTATTTGTACCAGGGGGAATTAAGACCAACAATTTCACACATGAGTTCAAACTCAAGGACATAGAAAGTGGGGACCAATAGTTGTTCCACCAAGAACTCATATTGTGGCACATTATTAAGTATATCCAAGAGAGATCCAATGGTTGTCATTGCATAAATTGCTTTGTTCTAAGTCCTAATGATTTGAGTGAAGATGATGACCTCAAAATATTGCTTGAAACTATCAACCATTCACTTGTAGGGAGTGAACTTTTCATCTTTTGTATCGTAGTCATCGATGACCTAATGGATAACCAATTGGGAATCACCATAGACTTGAAGATTCTTAATTTTCCATTTGATGGACATCCATAGTCCTATTAGCAATG
>VDFB02165734.1:0-13485 GCA_007258455.2 Sequoia sempervirens | reverse complement strand
TGCCTTGTATAAGCTTCCACACTTTTCATGTATATCCGCTTCGAATGGTAGTTATAACCGTTTTACATTCTCCTTCATGCGAGTAGTGGCATCCCTTGCCGGAAGTTCAAGATATTTTAACAACTACCGTCAATGCTTGAGGATAGGTTGGGTAGTGGCATCCCTTGTGGTATCCGTTTAAAATACCAAAAACTACTTCTTAGCCTTTGATATCAAAATAAATTTGGGAGAAAATCACCAATGTTATTTTGTGGTATCGGCACACCTAGAAAAAGAGAGAATGTTGGTGCAATGTCAACCTAGAAAGTTGAATAAGAAGGTTTATTTGAAATATGTATATTTAAAAGTATCCATAGAAATAAAAATAGCTAGAGAATTGGTTTCTACAAAAGAGGATCCTCCATGGTTTCCTTTATCATTCATGCCATGGTCACTGACTCTAATCAGTAAGGTACATTCATTTGTTGAACTATTGTTGATAACCAATGAAGTGTAAAGTTATTCTATGACTTTGTAGATTTCCAACAGTTTGTTAGCCATCAAAGGACTTGCATGACCACCCGTATGTCCTACAAGATCCAATCCTAAGGAGTGGAGAATCAAGAGGTCCCAATCTATAGCTGTCAATAGATCCTCAATACGTCGAGAAATATTTTTGTCCACTTCAACGACATCCTTTGAAGGAGGTGGGCAGAGGCAAAAATATATAAAACTTTAATTGCATTGCCTAAATAAAATTGCTTACAACTGCCTCTATTTATAGAGGTCTTAGTACATTCTAGAATTTAGGCCGACATAATAATCATTTAATATTTTCTACATTATTTTATCTCAATCCTTATCCTTATCTAGAACATTCTAGAACTTTACATTTTCACATCATTTAATATTGACGGTGTGGGAGAAATTACACACCAACACTCCCCCCTAATTTCTACCATGAATTCTCATTACATTCTCAGTCTCTTTCATCAATGCTGCGGCATCAAATTTTTTATAGATCTAGCGATCGAACCTAGGAAATCCCATGATGTTGTTGGGATGCTCTACCCATGAGCTCTGGCACGCTTGGTTACTAGTCCATCGTCGGTTCAGGTGCTCAACACTTGTATTTTCTCAACACCTCCCATAGAGTCACACTGTAGGTGCTCGGGGATCCTAGTAAGCTCTTTAACATCTGTCACAAATGGTGACAAGATCTCCTCCTTTTCCTTTTGACGTCTATCACAAATGGTGACAGGATCACTCTAATTTGTTTAGCACTGACAATCTTCAGATCTGAGACTAAAACTTTGACTTCCACTTCAGCAACTTCCTTGATGGCGGCTGCGGCCTTTTTGTAGATGACGGACACTGGCTTCTTGCACATCAAACTTCACCTCTTCCTTCTAACATCGGCTACTTCATTTTCACTTCTCATGATTGGGAATACCCTTCTACAAACTTTCTACTTTCAATGGCTGCGGCCTTCTAATCACTCACAGTCAGCAATATTCAGCTTAAACCTGTGAATAAAAACAGCAATAAAGCTTGGATATTATCTTTAGCTCCTACGCTTCTTGCTTTAGATCTGCACCTCTTTTTGATTTCATTGGCTGCAATCTGGCAGCGATTCGATCTCCTTTCAGCATCCTTTATTTCACAATTTGCAAATTACTGTTCTCTTAGATCTGCAACAGCCTTAGTCCAGCAGTAAGCACCTTTTCTTCAGTAACTTGACTTTCTCTTAAAAGCAATGGCCTACAATCTTCAAACTGGAAGACTCCCTCGGATCTCTCTGGGCTCTGATACCACTTGAAGGAGGTGGGCAGAGGCAAAAATATATAAAACTTTAATTGCATTGCCTAAATAAAATTGCTTACAATTGCCTCTATTTATAGAGGTCTTAGTACATTCTAGAATTTAGGCTGACATAATAATCATTTAATATTTTCTAAATTATTTTATCTCAATCCTTATCCTTATCTAGAACATTCTAGAACTTTACATTTTCACATCATTTAATATTGACGGTGTGGGAGAAATTACACACCAACATCCTTGACATAGAGGTTGCTAATGCCGTCTTGAAGAGCGAACACAATAGGGAATAATATAAGCCATGTCTTGTCTCCATGCATCGCCATCTGCTAGCCCGCTCTTGTTGATTGACCAAGAATGCTTTCATCTAGAAGTTCTTGAGTATCGAAATTGTAAGCAACATCAAGGAAACTAGCAATTGCTCCCGAAGTCATTGCCTTCAGGAGAGGCATGGTGACTATTGGAGGTGCTGCTTTTTCATGATACCCAAATGCCTTTTCATTCTACTCCCGTGGACTCCCATATCTTTCTTTGATAGTAACTCCAATTTTGGGCACAGTGAGGATAGTATCAAAGGTTGTGAAGCTCGGGCTTACACCTGCCCAATGGATTTATTTGGAAGCTTGCAAAAACATTTTAATAATCCTATCTTATACATATCTTGAAATTTTTGTGTGCTATGAGATCAATTTTCTTTGATGCACTTTGTCGAATAGTTCACGTGCCTTGTCTTTCCTTCCAAATTTTACATACATTTCAACCAGAGCAATATCAATTACAACATCTGACAAAAAATCCTCTTTCCATTATGCTTCAATATATGTTCAAACATATTTTTTTAAGCCTCCCATTCAGACGTTGGCAATGGTCGTGGAGGTTGGCTTTACAACTACCAAATGAATTTGCTTGGAAGTTTCTAAAGCCTTTTAACAATTTCATTTGGTGCATATCCTGCAATTATTACATTCCACGCGATCACACCTTCATGAGGCATTTTGTTAAATAGTTCTAAAACTTTATCAATACTTCCACGTTTTGAATGCATCTTGACCATGATAGCTGCGATTGCAATATTTGAATAATTCCACCATCATCTGTGTTTACATGGATGTCCATATATTGTTTTAAAGCTCTCATTGTGGCGTGAACTGAGAAGATGCTAGCAATCTTTGTGGAATTTGAGTTCGCACCTGTTGAAAAAAAAAGTTTAGAAATCTTTTCAACAAATCTGCTCCTGTATTTAACAAGATGACGTCTCTTTATGGAACTTTGTCAAACTTTTCAGCGCCTTGTATAAGCTTTTGCATGTATATCAGCTTTGAATGGTAGTTGTAGACATTTTGCATTCTCCTTCGTGTGGGCAGTGACATCCCTTGTTGGTAGTTTAAGATAATTTAACAACTACCATTGACATTTCGAGGTGAATTGGCAACTCATTTGAACTTACCAGAAACTACTTCTTAGCCTTTGATCGACGCTTGAGGATAGGTTAGAAAATTACATAGAACTGCCTATAAGTTCTATATCTTAAAACATTAATCCTATTTCTTTATTGGCATTCCAAAGGAGATTATGAACTTGTATGCAAGAACTGATTAAACTAAGATTTTCTTCATTATCGGCTTTAGATGAGAGGTTTGCAACTTCTACGATGTTTCCAGAGAACTTAATAACTTGTGTGAAACTACTAATAAGACTGAGCTGGTCCTGGTCCTTGTCATCAAAGCTTGAAGAGGAGTTGCAAACTTCAATAAAACTGTCGATATCATGCTTTTGCTAACTTAAATAGGGGGGAGGGGCCTATAGTGGAGCACCCTAACTCTCGTAAGCATATTAACTCTGTTCACTCTTGCTATCACTACTCTAGTTGAAGTTACAAACTAGTATAACAATGCTGACACCTTTGAGCAAGTGACTTTCCCTCCTCATCGGCCTTTTGGATGGAGTTATTAAGTTACATTAGTTTTTAAAACAAACTTTCCAACCTTCTATATCGGTATGTGAACTTGAGAATAATCAATGATCAAATAATTATCGAATGCTAATGACTTTGATCTTAAGATGAAGTTGACAATTCGGGCTCATAGGGTCGCAAGCAATCTCGACTTCGCAGCCTAAAAAAAGAGAAGAAGTTGACAACTCGCTTCAGCTATTCGAAGGAAGTTAATAATTTTGCATTGGCACTTGGAGCACAATACACAATTCTTATGGATTTGTGTGATAAACTTGTTAACCTGTCAAATGAAGATTAATGTCTAATTTTTTCCTCGACTAATACTTTATCACAAAAAATTTCCACACTATTAACATAAGCATTGTAACTAAACCCATTAATATAGTTTCATTTTGATTGAATAAAACCTCAAAATTAATAGTTTTTTGTAATTTGATCGATAAAAATTAAAGCTTTATTATCTTGAAAACTAGTAAGTGGGTTGGTGTGAAAATCAACCATATTTGGTGTAATACCATCAAGATTATCTCTATAAGATGATGGAGTTATTAAGTTACATCAGTGTTTTGTTTTATTTTTGCTTTTCCTTGTTGTTGGCCGACGATTTAAAAGAATACATGTATTGTGAAGTTTGGTTTTTGGAGGCAAGGGGTTTCGTGTAGAGCTCAATATGGATGGTTGTCCAACTAACACTCAAGGTTGTGATCCAAATTATACCCTTCTGAGGGTCATTAGACAACTTGATGGAGCCATGTGTTTGAAGAGCTTAATATGGATTGTTGTCGAATAATTTAGGAATATGTGATTTGGGAGTTCATGGGAGGAAGAACTCAAGAATTTAGCTAGGGGCTACACCTTTCTGAGGGTCACAAGGCAACTTGATGGAGTTCCACCTGATTTAGGATTTGTTTCTTTAAGGAAGACCTTCACAAAGATGTATAAATATTTTGTAATTAACAATTTTTGTTATGTAAACCTTAAGGGGGGGTCTCGACGTAAAACTAAATTGTAAGGTTTTAGGGATACACTTAGAGGAACAATGTAATAAGGGGGGGGAATGTTAGTATATTACATTGTTTAACTGGCCATATGGTTGCAAAGTAAGTGAAGGAAATTAATAAACTGTTAATTGTTTCAACCATTGCTTCCACCTTCTTCCACCTTCCTTTATATAATTTTATCTCATGATCATCAAATGATATTGTGTATTCCTTAAATATTGATCAATAATAAATAAAAGTATTATGCATTTTTCATACCACTAACCCTCGCCTTGAAGAGCTTAACATAAGAGGGAATAATATGAGCCATGTCTTGTCTCCATGCATCACCATCTGCTAGCCCACTCCTGTTGATTGACCAAGAATGTTTTTATGTAGAAGTTTGAGTATTAAAATTGTAAGCAACATCAAGGAAACTAGCACTGCTCTCGAAGTCATTGCCTTTAGGAGAGGCATGGTGACTATTGGAGGTGCTGCTTTTTCATGATACCCAAATGCCTTTTCATTCTACTCTAGTGGACTCCCATATCTTTCTTTGAAAGTACCTCCTATTGTGGGCATAGTGAGGATAGTGTCAAAGGTTGTGAAGTTTGGGCTTACATCTGCCTAGTGGATTTATTTGGAAGCTTGTAAAAACATTTTAATAAACCTATCTTATACATATCTTGAAATTTTTGTGTGCCATGAGATCAATTTTCTTTGAGGCACTTTGTCGAACAGTTCACGTTCCTTGTCTTTTCTTCAAATTTTACATACATTTAGAGCAATATCAACTACAACATCTGACAAAAAATCCTCTTTCCATTATGCTTCAATATATGTTCAAACATATTTTTTTAAGCCTCCCATTCAGACGTTGGCAATGGTCGTGGAGGTTGGCTTTACAACTACCAAATGATTGCTTTGAAGTTTCTAAAGCCTTTTAACAATTTCATTTGGTGCATATCCTGCAATCATTGCATTCCACGGGATCACACCTTCATGAGGCATTTTGTTAAATAGTTCTAAAACTTTATCAATACTTCCACGTTTTGTATGCATCTTGACCATAATAGCTGCGATTGCAATATTTGAATAATTCCACCATCATCTGTGTTTACATGGATGTCCATATATTGTTTTAAAGCTCTCATTGTGGCGTGAACTGAGAAGATGCTAGCAATCTTTGTGGAATTTTAGTTCGCACCTGTTGAAAAAAAAAAGTTTAGAAATCTTTTCAACAAATCTGCTCCTGTATTTAACAAGATGACGTCTCTTTATGGAACTTTGTCAAACTTTTCAGCGCCTTGTATAAGCTTCCACACTTTGCATGTATATCAGCTTTGAATGGTAGTTATAGACATTTTACATTTTCCTTCGTGTGGGTAGTGACATCCCTTGTTGGTAGCGTTTAAGATAATTTAACAACTACCATTGAAATTTCGAGGTGAATTGGCAACTCATTTGAACTTACCAAACTACTTCTTAGCCTTTGATCGACGCTTGAGGATAGGTTAGAAAAATTACATAGAACTGCCGATAAGTTCTATATCTTAAATCATTAATCCTATTTCTTTATTCGGCATTCCAAAGGAGATTATGAACTTGTATGCAAGAACTGATTAAACTAAGATTTTCTTCATTATCTGCTTTAGATGAGAGGTTTGCAACTTCTATCGATGTTTCGAGAGAACTTAATAACTTGTGTGAAACTACTAATAAGACTGAGCTGGCCCTTGTCATCAGAGCTTGAAGAGGAGTTGCAAACTTCATTAAAACTGCCGAATATCATGCTTTTGCTTTTGTTCAGTGTTTAAGTAGAAGTTGAGACACAAATCCATATTTTCGATAATAATTTCATCCGTCCTTCATTTCCCTATCAACCTCATCTTATGCTTCAAATTGGCGTTTGACATGAAGTTATTAACTTGTTCACTCTTGCTATCACTGCTCTAGTTGAAGTTACGAACTAGTATAACAATGCCGACACCTTTGAGCAAGTGACTTTCTGTCCCAATCGGCCTTTTGGGTGGAGTTATTAAGTTACATCAGCGTTAAAACAAACTTTCCAACATTCTCTATCTGTATGTGAACTTGAGAATAATCACTGATCAAGCAATTATCGACGTTTTGAATGGGGTTACCAACTTGCTCGAAGATGCCGATAAAATTATGACTTGATCTTAAGACGAAGTTGACAACTCGCTTCAGCTATTCAAAGGAAGTTTTAATAATTTTGCATTGGCACAGATAATAATACACAATTCTTATGGATTTGTGTGATAAAACTGTTAATCTGTCAAATGAAGATTAATGTCTAATTTTTTCCTCAACTAATACTTTATCACAAAAATTTTCCACACTATTAATAGAAGCATTGTAACCAAACCCATTAATATAGTTTCATTTTGATTTAATAAAACCTCAAAATTAATAGTTTTTGTAATTTGACCGATAAAAATTAAAGCTTTATTATCTTGAAAAATAGTAAGTGGGTTAGTGTGAAAATCAGCCATATTTGGTGTAATACCATCAAGATTATCTCTATAAGATGGATTTGCATCAGCTTTCATAAATTTTGAAATTTAATTGTTTTCACAAATGTTGGCAGGCCACATCACTGCTCTTGAGGGTTTTGATTGACACAAATGACGATTTCATTTCAAAATGGAAAGATTCTCAACATTTGTGGATGATTGGAAATACTTTTGACTAGGAGGCTCTCAATTTAAAGATTTTGATTCAAAAGTTCAAATTTTTTCAAGTTTAAAAATGAGGCTAATAGAGCTTGAGTAGATGGCAAACAACATGGGGTAATGTGAGTGAGGAGGCAAGTAGAGGGGAGATGATGGGAAGAGGGGGGAGGTATGGTAGTATGGTGGTATGAATTGTAGTGACACTATTGGAGTGGGACTAGGCCCACTGAGAGCAAGATGGGTATTGAGGAGAGAGGGACAACCTCTTGGTACAACTAGTTCAGAGGATGACTAAGTGAGACACCTAGATAGCTTGGCACCATTAAGAAGAGGTACATGTGGCTCAATTGACTATCAAGCGAGATGTAGAGTGAGCACACCCAATAGTTGGAGGTGGCACATGGGGGTGGAGAAGCTAGAGTAGGTAGAATCATATCCATGGATAGATATGTGGAGGATACAAGGAGATTGATAGAGGAAGCCACCTATTACCACACCTTATATGAGGTAGTAGTGCCATTCGAGAGGAGATCCCCCAGGTTCTCGATGACGAGCATGATAGGGAGAGATGGAGGGTTTGTTTGATGATCAAATGGATGATCAATGGGACATCCACCTTTGGCTCCACCCTAGCTAGTGTAGTCAGCAGGATAGGGTCTAGGGGTAGGTGTTCAACATGTTGCTACTCCTCATCCACCTTCTCTTGGTTTGGAGGAGGAGAGAGGGAGCTCTATGTAGATATGATATTCTTACATCTACTGTACATTTATTTTTATTTAAACATATTTTTTATATGCATGTGGACATATGTATATATATTCATGGCTCTTGGAAGCCCCTTGTATAGGAATTCATGTATATGTACTTTTATCAAGAAATATATTTTTGATATATATGCAATGAGATGAGATTTTGACGTGATTATGATGTTATTTGCATGTGATGGATGTCTATATGATTTGATGTATGCATCTAATATTTATATTTTATTTGATAATATATGATGGGTGAATGGATTATGATGATGCTTAGATTAGCTGATGACATGATGTGATGCTATGATTTTTTTGGTAGTTTTGATGAAGTATATGATGACTATATGATGTTGCTATGATTGATGATGTAGGATGTATGATGTTATGATGGTATTAATTCTTTGTGAATATAGGATTGATGAATTTTTTTGTTTGTCATGATACTTGGAAAAAATAGTTAGTATGTTGAGTAGGATAGAAGAAATGATTTTGGATAATGATGGATGTTGGAAATTCAAGGTGAAAATTGCAACAATAAAATTAATAAAGTGGTTTGAAAAAATGAAATGATGTTTACAAGATTACCAATAATGTATTATTTTATTGAAAATTATGAACATGAAAGAAAAAAGGACAATACCACAAGTTGCCAAACACAAGTGACACAAATATACATTGAGAAACCCTTGCAAGAAAAAACTCTACACCTGAAGAGATCCAATGTTTGTATTAATCTTCAAAAGAGATACACCAATACAACACTCCTCTTTGAATTCCAGCAACACTTCATCGCTCTGACAACCTACAAACAAACTCTACAAACCACTTTCTTAAGGCTTTGATATATAGAATTTTGTGGGAGAGAATACCATAAATGGTATCCCAAAACAATAAGAAAAACCACCTAGAAAAACCCAGGCCCCCTTAGTGGACATCCCATAAACATGGCATAAAATATTGAATAGTCACATGGCCTTCAAATAGGTGCCTAACCCACAACCAATTAGAATTGGTCAATACAAAGTGCTCCATAAATCTTCGATGAATCAAACAACTTCATGCAAGAGCATGCACCAACATGAAAACCTAGGTGCCAACTATGCAAGAGAATGTAAAATATGAAAATAACATGCAAGGACATGCACTCCAAAGTGGTCCCCACTCACAAAGTTAGACGCCCAAGAGGAATATTCTTTTGGGATGCCTTGTAACCATCACTATAGAGGGTCCACCTCTTTGAATGCAATTACAATTTTTCATAAGAAAATAAAAATAAATCTTTTGTCCCTCATATCCCCTAGAGCACTTTCCAAAGAACATGGAGACACATAAACCAACTTAGGATAGTAATTATTATGTCACTTATCCTAACATTCTACCACTTAACATTATACATTACAATTACATCTATGAGATACAAAATAAAATATAATTAAGTACAATGATCAAGTCCCATAGCCTTCTTGCACCAAGAGAACTTATACATGGTCAATGGCTTCGTTAGATAATCTGCAACATTATCCAAAGTGTCAACCTTCTCAATCAAAACCTTACCATTCTCAACCATTTCTCACATAATATAATATTGAACATCAACATTCTTAGTATGAGCATGATATATAGTATTTTTGGCTAAACATATAACACTCTAACCTTCACATCCAATCCTCACTATCCTGCAATCAAAACCAATACCATTACCAAGTATCTATAACCAAAACACCTCTTTAGAGACATGCATAATAGCCATATACTCTATTTTAGTGCTGGAAAATGCAACTGTAGGTTGCCTCTTACTCATCCAACTCATTGCACCTCCCAAAAAAGTATAAACATAGCCACTAAAGGACCTTCCACTATCTAAGTCACCTACCCAATCTGCATCAACAAAACCTTGTATGTCCAATAACTTAAATCCATCATCAATACATGATAAACCAAACAATAATCTAAAGTACCATTCAAATATCTAAACACTCTCTTAACATAAGTCCAATGCTCTCTATTGGGGTTAGACATAAACCTACTCAAAACTCCCACTACTTGGGCTATATCTAGTCTAATGCAAAATATTGCATACATCAAACTACCAACAACACTAGTATAAGGAACATTAAACATCTCTTCAAAATCATCATCAAAATTAGGAAACATGTCTAAATTAGTACCAACTAAAAATACAATATTGATTGGTTTACAGTCATGCATATTAAACCTTTGCAAAATTGTATCAAAATACTTACTCTGACTTAACCAAAGCTTTCTGTGAACCCGATCTCTACTAATCTCCATCCCAAGGATATATTTTGTAGCCCCCAAATATCAAATGTGCCATAAATTTGAGTCTTATGTTCCCTTATCATCACTTTACTATTACCCATAAATAACATGTCATCAACATACAAGACATTGATTAGTATATGATCATCAATATCCTTAATGTAAACACAATGATTCTCCCCTTCTTAAAAAACCCAACTTCAATGAAAATGCATCAAAATTTTGGTACCACATCTTGGGTGACTATTTCAAACCATATAAATATCTCATTAACCTACAAACCAAGTGTTCTTTTCCTTTCACAATAAAACTATTAGGTTGTCACATATAAGTTTCTTCCTCAAAATCCCCATGCAAGAAAGTAGTTTTAACATCCATTTGCTCTATTTCAAAATCATAATTAGAAACAATAGATAATAGGAATCTAATACAAGTTAACTGAACAAAAAGAGATAAAATTTCATTGAAATCAAATCTTTCTCTCTCTAGGAGTAGCCCTTGGCCACCAATTTGGCCTTATACTGCTCTAACCGACTGTTTGCACCAAATTTATTCTTAAATACCCACTTGGAATCAATGGGATTTCTTCCTTTGGGAAAAATCACAAGATCCAAGGTATCATAACTATCCAAAGCCATCATCTCCTCCTACATCACTTGCATCCAAGATTCACTTTTTTCTAAAGAAAGATCCTCCTTGTAGGATCTAGGTTCATCGTTAGTTTTCAACAAAGTAAATACACAACATAAATTGGATGGAATATACCTGTCAACTGGATTCAATTTTCTTGTGGATCTTCTCAAGGTAGGAGTAATGGTTTCTTGCTACTCTTCTTCTACATGCTCATCCTGAACATCACTTGAACTCTCTAAACCCTCTGATTATTCTCCATCCTCTAATCCATGTAGTTGTTCTTTCACATGTGCATCTTCTTGATTTTCTATCTTTATCTCAAAGTGCACTATTTTTGTCATATCTTTCTCCTTTGGTTGTTCTTCACTTGAGTAACCTCTAAACTCCCTAAAAATCACATCTCTAGAGTAAACCATTTTACAGGTTAGTGGATTCCAAAGCTTTTAACCTTTTACATTCTCATTGCATAACCAAAAAAGATGCATTTATATGGTTTTGGATCCAATTTAGAATGCTTCTCTTGAGGCACATGAACAAAAGCCACACAACCAAAGACCCTTAAATGTGAAACAAAAGGATTTCTACCTATCCACACTTCATAAGGAGATTTATCAACAAGAGCTAATCAAGGAGATCTATTAGCCAAATAACATGTAGTACTTACAACTTATACCCAAACATGTCTATCAGGCTTAGCACCACTCAACATACTCCTATCTCTTTCCATCAAGGTTTGGTTCATTCTTTCTGCTACCCCATTTTTTTGGGGTGTATAAGGAATCGTATTTTACTGAACAATACCTGCATGCTTATAGAACTCATCAAATTCCCTAGAAAAATGTTCACCCCCATTTTCAGAACTCAACACCCTTATCTTATAATCCATTTGCTTCTCAACTAAGGCTTTAAATTCCTTAAACTTAGTGAAAATTTTAGATTTTGCATGCATAAAAAAATCTAGGTGTTTCTTGAGATGACATCATTGAAAGTAACATAATAGCAAGTTTTTCCAAAAGATTCAACATGCACTAGTCCAAACACATATGAATGAATGATCTCTAATAATCTTTTAGTTTTATTAGTCCCATCAAGAAAAGATGATCTATTCTATTTACCAAACACAAAATTCTCAAAAAAAATATTTTTTCCAATAGAATAATCAGAAATACCATTAACCAAATTTTTATTCAAAATGCTCATAAGACCCTTTCATTTATGTGACCCAACCTATGGTGCCACAACATACATGAAATTTTAGTTCCAGTTACATTGGTAGAGTTACAAAAAGTGGAATCATTAAGCCTAAACAAAGTCACTATCCAAGATCCTTTAGCAATCAACAAACTCTCTCTTACCATCCTGCAACGAGACTTGTCAAATGTCACATGCATTCTAGAATCTTTCAACTCGGATACTAAAAGTAAAATTCTCACAATTCTTGGAATATATAAAATATGATTAAGAGTTTTAACCCTTACATCACTAAAACACAACTTCACCTTTCCCTTACCAACATTCATTTTCGTGTTGTTATCAGCAAGGAAAACTTCTCCCCCATCATAAGATAAATATGAAGTTAAGCATTCCTTGTGAGGATTCATTGTTGGTAAAACAAGGATGCATTAACCGAGAGGAGGGGAGGAATTAGTTGTCACAAATTATTCAATTTTTTTCAAACTATACTTAACTTAATCTCAAATTTGATGAATGAACAATAAACCATGAACAATCAACACATCAGAAACACACAAAGAACACCAAGATTTTTTGTGGAAACCCTATTAGGGGAAAACCACTGGATGCTAGTCCACAATACTATACCCTATTAAAAGTATAATGAAAATAATGGGAATGCACATGCATTCAGGCACACTTCTAGAGCTCCCTACTCAAATACAAGAGGGCTCACTACCCAAGAAAAGATTTAGATTAAAACCATCTAGATTGTGAACTAAGAAAATAGATTCTTCAAAAGCTTGATTATAGTTCCAGTTAAGCACATAAAACCTTCTTCAAACTTTACTCAAACTTCTTCTCACTCTACTCTACAATCAAATGATTTGGACATTATTTACACATCTGCACTTTCTCTAGCATACATTCGCTCTTAAACACACACTAACTTTGCTCAAACAATCATTCTTATATATTCACAACGTGGAATTACATCAACAACTTAGTTAGCCAAAAATATAAAACATATTTTCAATGTCGGCCCAAATTTACAAATAAATTTTCAATGTGGATCAAACACTATTGGCCAATACCATGATAAGACCCAAAACAATATCCTTGAGCATGCCAAACATTCAAAATTAAATCTTTAAGGATTTGCAACACGCCACAACCATCATGTCGTCCAAGAACATGAGAACCAAACATACCGA
>VDFB02165733.1:0-18062 GCA_007258455.2 Sequoia sempervirens | reverse complement strand
TGTGTTGTAATTATTATGTAATTGTCCTTTGGGGTTCGCACGGTGGGGTGTTACACAAACGACCCTCTCCCACCCTCTCCCACCATCTCTCCCACTCTCTCCCACTCTCCAAATCTCCCCTACCCTCTTTGAACCTCTCCCACCCTCTCTCCCATGCTCTCCCACCCTCTCACACCCTCTCCCACTCTCCAACTCTCTCCCACCCTCTCTCCCACTCTCTTCCACCCTCTTGCACCCTTTATCCCATTCTCTCCCACTCTCACTCTCTCCCACTCTCTCCCACTCTCTTCCACCCTCCGCCACCCTCTCCTAGTCTCTCCCACTCTCCAACTCTCTCCCACCCTATCTCACCCTCGCGTACCCTCTCCTCCACTCTCTCCCACTCTCTTCCACACTCTCTTCCACCTCTCTCCCACCCTCTCACCTCTCACCTCTCTCCCACTCTCTCCCATTCCTCTCCCACCTCCCACCCTCACACCCTCTCCCACCCTCTCTCCCACTCTCTCCCACTCTCCAACTCTTTCCCACCCTCTCCCACCTCCTCTCTCACACCCTCTCCTACTCCTCCTACTCTCCCACCCCTCTCCCACCTCTCCCAATCTCCCACCTTTCCACTTCCAAATCTCTCCTGCAATTCTCCTCACACCTCTCTCCCCCTCGCACCCTCCCACCCTCTCCCCCACTCTCTCCCACTCTCCAACTCTCTCCTATCTTCTCCCACCCTCTCTTCCACTCTCCCACACCCTCTCTCCCACTCTTAGCCACTCTCCAACTCTCTCGCACCCTCTCCCACCCTCTCCCACTCTCCCACCCTCTATCCCACTCTCTCCCAGCCTCTCCCACTCTCTCCAACTCTCCAACTCCCACCCTCTCTCACCCTCTCCCACTCTCCTACCCTTCCACTCTCTTACCCTCCCACCCTCTCGCCCACTCTCTCCCACTCTCCAACTCTCTCCCACTCTTCCACCCTCTCCCACCCTCTCTCCTACCCTCTCCAACCCTCTACTACCCTCTCTCACCCTCTCTCCCACTCTCTTCCACCCTCTCCCAGCCCCTCTCCCACCCTCTCCCCCTCTCCTACCCTCTCCCACACTCTTCCACTCTCCAACTCTCTCCTACCCTCTCTGCCACCCTCTGCCACCATCTCTCCCACTCTCTCCCTCTCCCCCACTCTCCCTCTCTCCCTAAACCCTAAAAAATATATCTGAAAGTGAGATGGAGGCTACAAAGGGATACGATGTATTGAATATATTATATAATATATTTAATATATATACAATATATCTAGAATATAAATAATATATATTATAGTATATATTATATATAATATATACTATAATATTTTTATATATACTATATACTATAATATATTTAATATATAATATATATTATATAATATATAGTATATATATATGTAATAAATTTATAATCAAAAAATGGATATCCAATATTAGTGGATATCTATTTTGTTCTCTCATTTTCAAATGGAGACAATGTATTAAGGGTATGTGCAGGATCATCATGGAAAAAAAGGCCCTTAAGTGGTGAAAAATTTAGAAAAATTAAAGTTAGACAACTTGACGTAAAAATTTGAATAATTTATCTATATTATTTCAAAACTATGTAAGAATAGAATCTATAGCAAATTGAATGTAGTTTCTAAACTACTAGGTTTATTTATAAAAAAAATCTATTTGGTAAAAAATTGAAATTTCAATGTAGTAGTACTTAAATTTTAGGGAAAAAATAAGAAGTAGGTGTCTATCTGACCACCCTAACCACAACAAAATAATAATATTTTTTTATAATATTTTAGATATAAGTAGAAGACTCATCTACTGATGTGATGCATATTTTTTTGTAATTTTCTTCCAAGTAAATGATTAATTATGAATTTTTTACTACAAATTTTTAAAAATATAAAAACTTGTATGTCTAACCACCTTAACTTGGTCAAAACTTCATGAAATTTATTTCTTTTTTTTTAATCCTATAGTATGTGAAGCATAGAATGTGACACATGTTTTAGATTGAAAAATTGTGATACCATTTGTAAGCTATAGATGTTTTTCAATCAGCCTATCAATTAAGACTTTAGTCATAATTCAAATAGAAAATGAATAATAATTATTTATTAAATTCAAAGTAAAGCATAATTTATATTGGTTGAAAGCTGAAAATCTCCTTTAAAAACCCTTTTTGTTTTGTCAATTTTGGGTAAAAAAAAGTCGTCAGCCACATACCCTATACATACCCATCATATCACCACTTTTTGGCCCATCATGATCCTACACATACTCTTAAATATAATATATATTATATATAACATATTATATAATATATAATATATATTATATGATATATAATATATAATATATAATATATATTGTATAATTTATATAATAAAATATATTATATAATATTATATAATATATTATATATATACAATAAATTTATGATATAATAAACGGATATCCATTAATAACAGATATTTGTTATTAATGGATATCCATTTGTAACAGATATCCGTTTCTTTAAGGACTTTATAATGTGAATTGTTCCTCATTTTCACAAACCAGTCCTCATTTTTGGTGATGTAGCAGTCGAGTAGCGACCTCCAGGTATATTTTTTTGCATTTTTTCAATTTTTTTTCCTAATTAGTGATAAATTTAAGATTTTTTTTCCATTCTTTGTATATTTTTTTAATTCTTTCATTTCTATTTAAAGTTACAAAAAAATTTGAAACCCTGCTTAGTGAAAAACAAAAAAAAACATCAAACAAAAAAATGGAACCTTTATTACTACAAAAAAAACATAAAATAGAACTTTCATTACCTCCTTTCTCCATTTTTTTAAACTGTTTTACATTCTTGTCTATTTTTCATTATTCTTTATCACTTATTTTCATGTTTCTTAAATTCTTGTTTTGTTTCTTATTTTTAAATTATTATTTCTTTGCTAAACAATTTGTTTTTTATTAATTTTTTAATTGTTTTGACTCTCCTCAACTCTCAAAATAGAAAGGATCCTTGTTGGAAGTGCTCTAAATTTTCAATTCTTGGTGAATCTAGATCCATTGTTAGTACCGACTAGACAAAACTTGTCCCTGCAACCATAGGGAAATGGGCGAAGTGAATCGGTAATAATTTGTGCTATGAAAGAGGCTATTATATTGAATCACATACAAATGATAGCCTTCCACATAGCCCATCAATTATTACCCATTAAATTTTCCCATTTCCCTATGGCTGCAGGGACAAGTTTTGTTTAACCATTACTAACTATGTATATAGATTCACTTAGTATTGGCAATTTGGAGCATAACACTTCCACCTTTGTTGAATCAATTTGGAGCTTAACACTTCCACATTGTAGTGAGGTAAAAATTTAATGTATTTTTCAATGAGATTTCACATCACTTTAACAATTATTTTTTTTCCATTTACATGCCTTAGACAGAAATGAGCTTTACACATTTTTTCATTTTTATTCAATTAAGTCATTTATATTGAATGGTTTACAGGGATTTTAAACATGTATCTTACATTTTTCAATTACAAATTTAATGCAGGTTCACTTATATCTAAATCATGGTTCCATTCCCTTTAGCTCCAACCACTCCACCTCCACCCACTCCACCTCGAAACCCCTCACCTCCACCACCTGCACTTGATGGTGCTGACTTTTGAGAACAAGTCGATGAGAATGTTAGAACCATTTAGGATCAAGTTAACGCTATTCAAAATGAAGAATTTGTTCACCCATTATTGAGGCATTTTGCATCAAAAATGTAAACTATTCTTGATGCGTGTAGGTCCATGGAAGTGGACTTAGATGAGCATCAACGATGGCTAGAGGAAAGCAGACAGTCTCAATCTAAAGAGGAAAACACAAAGAAATTAATAGATGCAATTGAGAGATGCAAAACTTTATTAATACAATGATCTTATATTTATAAAAGCATTGATCTTGGATGGATATTTTAGTGTTGAATTTATGAATATTTAATAGTATAGTGATGAGACAAAAATTTAGTAAAAAATATTAAATAATCTATTAATTTAGTGTTTGTTAATGTATATAGTGTTTATTCATGCATCATGGTTGACTGATGACTTATTTTTTTATCATAATCATTGTATAGATTTCACATGAACAATCTAATTAACATGTATCTTGATGTATTCTAAGGATTTTGTTTGAAAGTTGCATAATGTTCTTGTTTATGTACCATGATTGGAAGATAGTGATTCTTAAATTCATGATGATTTTATGGTCTTTTACATGAATGATCTAATGACATGTTATTAAACTTGAAGGCTTAAATGGCATGAATGTTGAATTGAGTTGTAATGGTTTTTCTTGATGGTTGTATCACTTTTTATTCTAGAGCCCATCCCAACATGGGAAAACACTCTTCCTCTCAACTCTCTCTCTCCCCCTCTCTCTCAGGTCTCTCCCTCTCCCTCTCCCTCTCCCTCTCTGCCCCTCTCTCCCTCTCCCTCCCTCTCTTCGTCCCTCTCTCTATCTATCTCTCCTCTCACTCTTAGGTTCCTCCCACCCCTCTCTCTCTCTCAAGTCTCTTAGAGCTTCCTCTCTCCCTCCCTTTCTCCCTCTCAAGTCTCTATCTCTCCCTAGATCAAGTCTCTCTCTCTCTCCCTCTTTTCCTCTTGCCTCCTCTCAACTCTCTCTCTCCCTCCTCACTCGTCCTCCCTCATCTCTCTTAGGTCTCTGGACTCTCTCCTCCCTTTCTCCCTCTCAAGACTCTCTCTCTCTCTCTCCCTCTCTTGTCTTTCTCTCTTGCTCTCTCCCTCAATCCCTTCTCTCCCTCCAAACTATATATATCTCTCTCCTTCCCTCTATACCTCCCTCACTCCCCCCTCTCTCTCTCTCTCCCTCTTAGCTCTCTCTCCCCATCCCTCTCAGGTCTTTCACTCCCACTTCTAAGGTCTTTCTCTCTCCCTCTCTCTCAAGTCCCTCCCACTCCTCTCTCCTCCCTCTCTCTCTCTCTCTCTCTCTCTCTCTCTCTCTCTCTCTCTCTCTCTCTCTCTCTCTCTCTCTCTCTCTCTCTCTCTCTCTTTCAAATTGGCTACACATCAATTTTTTCATCGGTGGTACATTTTCCTTTGTCTTATTAATATTTAGTTGCTTTTAAGTTTTCTTTACAACTCATCTTCCTTGGTGGGAAAATTGATGGGAAATCCTATCATTATTAATATTTAGCTACTTTTAAGTTTTATGTAAGCATTTATAAGGCCATACGAGTTATATTTCAATTCCTGCCATTATTGCAAGTGATGGGAAATCTATCTAATAATAGTGTTACCTAATATAGGATATGATTGATGTGACAACCCTTTTCTAATTCTACTTAGAAAAAGCCTGCCTCATTTTCAAAGGGAAACAATGTATTAAAGATATAATATATATTACATAATATATATCATATATATAATATATATTAAATATATTATATACTATTTTTCATATATATTATATAATATATAATATAAAATATATTATACCTCCCTCTCTCCCCCCCCCTCTCTCTCTCCCTCTCTCTCTCTCTCTGGTGAATTGGCCGCACATCAATAAATATATAATATATACTATGTATTAAATATATTACATAATATTAATATAATATATAATATTTCATATATATACTATATGCTATATATAATAATTAATATGTATACTATATAGAAAATATGTACTATATAATATAATATAATAATATAATAATATATATTATATATTATATTATTATATAATATATAATATATATTATAATATTATATATAATAATATATAATATATTATATAATAATATGTACTATATAGTATACAATATAATATATAATATAATAATACATATTATATAATATTATGTATTATAAATAATATAGAAATATATAATTAACATATATTTGTGTAATAACGGATATCCATCTAATAATGGATATTTGTTTTGAAAAAAAAAATGGATATATGTTTAGGATTAGGCTAGGGATTTCCTAACCTGGAAAGTCAAACCAAAAAATGTGTTTTTAAAAATTTGTTTAGTTTTTAGAAGTTCGCCATTATGGATGACAACTTTTTTTTTACTCGAATTTCATCAAACAAAAAGGGTTTATAGAAAAAATTATCAGTTTTCCACCAATATAATTTTTTCCTTATTTTGAATTAAATAAATAATTATTATTGATTTTCTACCTACATTATGTTTGAAGTCCTGATTGATAGGCTGATTGAAAAACTTCTATAACTTTCAAACTACTTAACATTTTTTGAATCTACAAGTGCACCACATTCTATGCTTTGCATACTATAGGATAAAAAAAATTAAAAATTGAATTTCATAATTTTTTGACCAAGTTATGGTGGTCAGACACAGACGTTTTAATAATTCTGAAAATTTATAGTAAAAAAATCATAACTAATTATTTATGTGGAAAAAAATTACAAAAAAAAATCTGGCACATCCAGACATGTGTCCTCTACTTATATTTAAAAATTTAGAAAAAAATATTATGTTTTTCTTATACTTAGGGTGGTCAAACACACACCTACTTCTTATCTTTTTCATGAAAATTTAGTACCACTGCATTGAAATTTCAAATTTTCTTAAAATAAATTTACTTTTTTCCAAAAAATGACTAGTAATCTAGAAACTGCATTCAATTTGCTACAACTTTTGTTCTTACATATTTTTCAAATTATGTTAATAACCTATTCAAATTTTTATGTCAACTTGCCTAACTCCAATTTTCTGAATTTTCATCACCACTTAGAGGCTTAGTTTCGACCTCCATGATCTTGCACATACCCCTATAATATGCAGTTTTTAAGAGGTGATTGGTGCAAGGGTGTCTAAAATAGGACTAAATTAGGCCACAGATTGTACTTTTTACAAAGGAGTACAATTTGTGTGTCCACAACAAGATCACAAAAGAGGTTAATACCATTTCCTTTTAAGACGTGGGATTGGAAATAGGTAATGATTAATGATTAATTAACTTGGGTCAAACTAAAATTCAAGTGTTTTAATTTCCTTAGGCTCATCATGCATTTAACTTATCCTTTACCTAATTGAACCTAAGATGTTCTTAAAGGAAAATAATATGTGTGAACCTTGGTACTAGGTGTTAGTCTTACAAGTGTACCTTGATTTAATCAAGACTTAAGTAACCTAAATGAACCTAGGAGAACATAATATGTCATGTTGCAAGTATACCCTAGTTGTCATCATATGGCGAATTCTTAAAAGCTAAATTTTGTAGTTGAGTCGGGATGATGCAACATGGAGTTGTATAGCTCAAACCATGGTTAGGTCTCCCAATGCAAGTTGATGTAGGTACACTTGGGTGTTAATAAGTACTTAATTAATAAAAAAAATAGTCATGGATTCTTAGTGATAATATTAAAATTAGTAAAAAATATAAAAATAACAATTATATATTATCAAAATCATCCAAAAAACATGATAATTATCATTCCAACACTGGGAACATGGAAATATTAGTTCATGGAATCAAAATCGATCTAAAAACATGCAATTAGGTTCATATACATTGATAAAACAAAATATGTGGTGGAATTGTTAAACAATGATTGATATTTTTTCAACACCATGAAAAAAGTGTTTCTATGTCAAATAAAGCATGGATTGTAGATTTTTTTTAAAAAAAGGGTCTTAAAGCATGTGATGGACATTCATTTTTACTATTTTTTAGGATTCCAACAAACACACTCATGTTATAATGCAAGTTCATTGTAACCTAAATTGATAATTCCAAAAGGAGAGAAGGAGAGAGGGGTAGAGTTAGAGAGATAAAGAGGGAGGAAGGGAGAGGTAGAAATATAGGTCTAGAGGGGGGAGCAAGATAGGTGAGATAGAGAGAAGTGGAGAGGGAATGAGGGAGGAGGGAGAAGTAGATATATGTAGTGATCAAAGAGAGGGAGAGGTGAGAGGGATAGACATAAATAGATATCTAGAGGAATAGGGAGAGAGAGAGATAGAGAGATGAAATAAATAAGTAGAGAGGGAAGGAGGGAGGGAGGGAGAGGTAAAGACATAGGTCTAGAGAGAGGTCTAAAGAGATACAAAAAGAGGAGGGAGGGAGGGAGAGAGCGAGGGAGATAAAGAGATAAAAAGACAAGTCTAGAGCTTAGGGGAGAAAGAGGGGGAGGGAGATATAGAAAAAAGATATCTAGAGAGATAGTGTAACAACCCCCATGTTTGTATTTTGTTGTGGTCTTTCCTTGATGGATTCTGATAATTGTATATTTTGTATTTACACTATAAAAGAAAAGGAAGTTTTTTTTGGGGGAGGATATTTTTGGAGAGAAAAGAAAGAAATTGTTGTTTTTGCATGGTGAAAGAAACCCCATGATTTGGGTGATTAAGTTGGGGAGATTGTGAAGATTTTCTGAGAAGAATTTGTGGGTAGTAAATTGTTGAAATCAACGCACCAGTTCTTGCTTGTTGTCTGATTTTGGAGTTTGGTCGTGCCTTCTTCATTGAGCAATTCTCCATTTCGGTTTTAGTGCAATTTGAGGTAATTTTTTGTTGTTCTTCATTGATGTATGGCTGGTAATTTTTCTTTTGATCTGGGTTATTTCTATCTCATGAAAAATTTGAGGAACTCCTTTATTTATTTTTTTGTAATGCTTGGAGTTGAATGATGGATTGTTTTAATTGGTTATTGCTGCTCTGTAGTGTTTTGTATGACTGATTTTTGTAAATCTCCAGCAAACATGAAATGGGTTTATAGGAAAAATCTAATTTATGGGCTCCTTTATTTTCTCTTTTGCCTAATTTATAAAGAAAAAATGTGGTTTTTTATTGCTGCTCATTACCCTCTGGATAAAAATAAAAATTAAGGGTGGATTTCAAGTAGGAATTCCAAGATCTCAACTGGGTCTTTGGCAGATTTGAGATATAGGCACTTTTATTTTTCTATGATTTTTCTTGCCTAATTTGAAAAAAGACGTTTTTCAGAATAGCACTTCATTTTTTGTCCTAAAATCAAAAATAAAAGGTGGATTCCAACTTGAAATGCCAAAATATAAACTAGGTCAGGCTTAGAATTTTAATCCGGACACTTTGATTTTTTACATAATTTCTATGCCTTTATTTCATGCTAAATTACAACTATTAAATGTCTTTTTATAGCAGTATTAGTTGGTTGTTTTAATTGGTTCCTTTGACAGAAATTGTGGTCTTTCCTTTTATTTCATGTATTCTTTGGATTCCTCATTTGGTTAAACGAAATGAGCATAGGTCTAGGTAATAGAGTGGTCAAATGGAGTGGCTCTCTACAGACCTGGGGCCCGCAAGTGGCTACTAGGGGAACTAGTAGTAGAGTTAGAGTAAACAAGTGATAACTACATAAAGTTAATGGGGTAAAACACTAATAAGATAATGAGTCCTCATGCATGGCCTTGAGCACTTGTAAAGGCTAAGGATGCACTTATGAAGGCACATCCATCTGCAAGGCGTTGAGTCATTCGTCTGCGAGACATGGATTCGAGCACGATTGAGTCTCCTCGTCCCTATGAGAGGTGTACTTGATTCCATGTGGTGTCATCCCTTCGAGCACACATGATGACACTCCATCTGATATGCACTCTATTATCTAGCCCTTGGTAGTCGTGAACAGTACCCGTTATGATATTAGATGAGCAATTCTGGTTGTGACATTGATTGTGTGCATTGTCTTCCATGTTTGCTTCGTGATTGATGTGAGTTTTGGCCTTACCTTGCCTTTGTCTTACTAACTCTGGTTGGAGCTTGTGACTATCTTCGAGAATGGTGGGGTGGCCTCTTTTGAGCCCACATGGTAGGGAGGCATTGCCACCGCCATTGGGGACCGGTGTACAGGTTATTGGAGCACAAGTTGGAGTCATCCTCTCTTCTCTATTTATCTTTCAGATGATGTATTTTATTCATGGAAATGCTATTGTATTCATACTTATTCCTTTATGAACATTATACTCTCTTGAGAGAGAGAAAGAAATCATAAATTTAATGAGAAGATATGTGATGCTTATGTTTGGCTTACAAATTTCGGTGTTGGTATCAAACTCGTATGTACTATGATAATTTTTTTATGGTTTTCTCTCTTATTTCATGGAAAATTAGAGCTTTGGATGTATACTCTTCCTTCATGTATCATGTTGTTAAGTTTCTAGTGCAACATAGCTTATTGTAATAATCTGTGTAGTTGCTGCTAAAGTTCTGGCGCAATGCAACTTGTTGTTCTCTGTTGTTTTGCAGAAGTTCTGAAACAATGCAGAAAGTTCCAGAGAAAATTTTTTGGAGCAATGCAGAAAGTTTTGCAGTAGTGTAGAAAGTTCTAGAGCAGAGCAGAAAGTTCCGGAGCAGAAGTTCTAGAGTAGTGCAGAAAGTTTCAGAGTAGTGCAGAAAGTTCCGGAGCAGAAGTTTTAGAGCAGAGCAGAAAGTTTTGGAGCAGAAGTTTCAGAGTAGTGCAGAAAGTTCCAGAGTAGAGCAAAAAGTTTCAGAGCAAAAGTTTCGAAGCAGAGCAAAATTTTTGGAGTAGAAAGTTTGAGAGTAGAGTTTCGGAGTAGAGGTTCCGGAGCAGTAGGTTCTGAAGCATATTTTCTGGAGCTATCTTATTTGCTCCTATTTGGATTTTCTCTGGAGGGTAGATTATTCCTCTCCCTTGGGTTGCATTAGGCTATACTTGGCCTTGTTTTTGGTCGATATATTGTTCTGGAAACTAATTTTTGTGTATGTTATCCTTTATGTTTAAAAACAAATTTATCTTGTCCTCTTTTGGCTCTTACCCTTTCGGGGTTGCGTAGTGGGATGTTACATCTGGTATCAAAGCCCATGTTCACACACTAGGAGCTCTGGCATACTTGAGCCTTCTATGTTATGTTGTGTTTTGCATGTGTGGCATGAGCTTGCTATATTGTTTTATAGTCTTGTTGTTATGGTTTTATGTCGTAGTTGGTGAATAGGTCATCCTTGTGATGATCTATTTTGATGTGTTCTTTGTTTTTTTTTTTTTCAGAATGCCTCCTAGGGGTAGAGCCAGAGGAAGAGCTTGAGGTAGATTCTTTTTTCCTCATCAGAGCACTTAGGTTAATGTCGATCAAGGTAATCAGGGTGACCATCAAGGGGAATAGCATGTTGAGAACCAAGCAGAAGGGCTTGGGGGTGCTCAGGCTTTAGCT
This sequence comes from Sequoia sempervirens, assembly GCA_007258455.2. Classification (NCBI taxonomy): domain Eukaryota; kingdom Viridiplantae; phylum Streptophyta; class Pinopsida; order Cupressales; family Cupressaceae; genus Sequoia; species Sequoia sempervirens. The sequence continues at coordinate 6,856 of VDFB02165733.1, read as the reverse complement.
TTTTTGTAGCAGATTGTGGATCCTTTAGGACCTCGTCATGAGGTATCTTGTGAGGAATCATTCCCTTCTCATTAAGATGGTCAGGATATTAGAGCTGAGCGGGAGCGTTCTCGTAGTCTAGGTCATTTGAGACCAGATGTTGTGAGGGATAGGGTGGATGGAGACAATGTTGATGTTGGTCACATGAGGGATCTCCTTAGAGCCCATCCCCCTACTTTTGATGGTTTTGGTACATGTACCGAGGCAGAGACTCGATTGATCAATCTCGATCAATGCTTTCCTATGCATCCTTACAGTGGAAATACTAGAGCTCGGTGTACCATTATGTATCTCAGAGGCTTTGCATCTATATGGTGGAGAGTAGAGGAGTAGAAGCTTCACCTAGAAATTGCTTATGTTTCTTGGGGACTATTCTTAGAGAGGTTTTGTGCATGATTTCTTTCTGACTTCTACCGGTAGAGACGTGTTGATGAGTTCCATGAGCTTCGTCAATTGACTATGATAGTAGATCAGTATGAGTACCGCTTCTTTGAGCTTAACCAGTATGCTATCATTTCTGATGATGAGTCGATGTTAGTGTAGCATTTCATCAGGGGCTTGAATGCCCATATTAGTGGTGGTGTTCGGGTGTTTGAACCGAAGACCTTAGAGATCACTATGGAGAAGGCGAGGTTGATAGAGGAGAATATGGTTAGAGGATTTTGGTGGTTAGTTAGGTGTTCAAGTTGGTAGTGCCCCTCCTTGAGGATCAATTACTCAAGGTACACAATTTCAGGGAGCTAGACCATCTAGATCTCAGTTTGCACCTTCTACATCTGGTCAGCAACATAGGCATAGGTCTTTTCAGTCTTAGCAGAGTGGACAGAGTCATGGTATTCCATTTTCTAGGGATCATTCATGTCATCATTCTCGGAGTAGGCAGTAGAGTGGTTTGACATAGAGTTCTCAGAGTGCACAACAGAGTTCTAGGGGTGAAGGAACCCAGTAGCCGTATGCACCATTTTTGGGCTGAGGTTTTGGCATAGGTGGTTATTTTTCTTGTGGGAAGTAGGGTCATATAGTTGTTCAACGTCCTCAGAGATTAGTAGCTGGAGGTAGTCAGAGATAGGCTACTTCAGAGCCTATAGTAGGTGATACTAGCAGATCTCATAGAGGTTTTGCGATGGTGGATAACCATCAAGCTAAGCATCAGGGCACTGTGGTCGAGTATTTAGGTGCGTTATGTGGGATTACCACATCTATTTTGTTTGATTCAAGAGCTTCAAATTCTTTTATTTCTCCTTCTCTCGTAGAGAGTTGTGGACTCATGGTCGTAAGGCAAGATATTGGTTGGCAGGTTGAGTTAGCCATTGGAGCCAAGGTGGCTGTAGAATCCCTTGTTCGTGGTTGTGTGTTGGATTTGGGCACCTTCACTACCATAATGGATCTTTGTGTGTTGCCTTTGGGATCTTATGGAATTGTTTTAGGCATGGATTGGTTGGAGACACACCAAGCTAGTATAGATTGTCGGTGTAAGTCAGTTCAGTGTGTAAATGATGTTGGAAAGTGTGTCGAGTAAGTTGGGGTCCAGAGACCCATTTCTCTCCATGTGATTTTAGCCATCCAGCCAAAGCGTTCCATGCGGCAAGGTTGTTAGATGTTCGCTATTTCGGTTAGTGATCTTGCTAAGGGTACGATTTAGGAGGTATCTCTTGACAACCATCCTCTTCTTCAGAAGTTTATCGATGTCTTTTTTATTGCTATTCTAGGTATGCCACCTAAGCATGACATAGACTTCCATATTGATCTCATTCCTGGAGCAGAACCTATCTCTCGAACACCATATCGTATGACTACTCAGGAGTTGAGTGAGTTGCAGTTGCAGTTAGAGGAGTTATTGGAGAAGGGTTTCATTCATCCTAATGTATCCCCTTGGGGATCACCTATCATCTTCGTGAAGAAGAAGGATGGATCTTTTCGCTTGTGCATTGATTATCGCCAGTTAAACAAAGTGATGGTTAAGAATCATTACCTGTTGCCTCAGATAGATGATTTTTTTGATCAGATGAGGGGAGCCAAGGTGTTCTCCAAGATAGACTTGAAGTCAGGATACCATCAGCTTTGTATTCATGAGGTGGACATTCATCGGACAACATTTCGTACACGTTATGGGCATTATGCATTCACGACTGTCCATTTTGGATTGACCAATGCTCTATCAGTTTTCATGAGTTTGATGAATGGGGTGTTTCACACCTATCTTGACTGATTTTTTCTCATGTTCCTTGATGATATTTTGATTTATTCGAGGACAATGGAGGAGCATGAACACCATTTGCGGCAAGTGTTGTAGTGCTTGCGAGAGAATCAATTGTTTAGAAATTTGGCCAAGTGTGAGTTCTTCTAGACTAAGGTGAGATATTTGGGCCATATTATCTCAGGAGAGGGTATCACAGTGGATCCTTCTAAGATTCAAGCCATTGTGGATTGGCCAGCATCGATGGATGTGGCTGAGGTTAGTAGTTTCATGGGATTGGAAAGTTACTACAACCAATTTGTGAGAGATTTCTCTCGAGTAGCCCATCCCATCACCTCTCTTCAGCAGAAAGGAAAAAAGTTTATGTGGTCAGACCAGTTTGAGTCAGCTTTTTATACTCTTAAGGAGCAACTAACTAGTGCACCCATCCTTGTAGTGACAGATCCTACAGGTGATTTTGTAGTGTGCATCAATGCTTCATTGGAAGGTGTGGGGACAGTTCTTATGTAGGAGGGACGAGTGATTGCATATGAGTCCTGTAAGCTCAAGGATCATGAGTTGAACTACCCCACCCACGATTTGGAGTTAGTAGTTGTTGTCCATGCACTTGTGCATTGGAGACATTTCCTCTTGGGACATTGGTTTGAGTTGCATAGTGATCATCACAGCTTGTAGTATATCTTCACTCAGCCAAATCTAAATGCTTGACAATGTCATTGGATGGAGTTCCTCTGTGAGTATGACTTTGAGGTTCACTATATCTAGGGAAAGGAAAATGTTGTTGTAGATGCCTTGAGCAAGAGGAGACATGAGATCTCAGTTTTGTCCCTTGGAGTGGATTTGTGAAGCTGTGTTTTGGAGTCACTTCCTAGTGATACTTAGTATCAAGAGGTGAGAAGAAATTGAGTCTAGGGGAGTCCTTGAGGGTAGGTTTGCAGGTTTCTCTCTCAAGCCTGATCGACTATTGCGGCATCTTGGTCGCATTTATATTCTAGATTTTGGCGATCTTTGTTCCTTGGTTTTGTCAGAGGCCCATCATGCACCCTATTCAGCTCATCTGAGTGCCATGAAGATGCATGTCGATCGTTGATAGTTGTATCATTAGGAAGGGTTACAGCATGATATTGCTGATTTTGTGGCTCGGTGTCTTGAGTACTAGCGGGTGAAGGCAGAACACCAACACCTAGCAAGACTATTGTAGCCTCACTCCATCACTGGATGGAAGTGGGATATGATATCTCTTGATTTTATAGTGGGGATACCTATGTCTTTGCATCATCATGATGCTATTAAGGTTACAGTGGACAAGTTGTCCAAGGTGGCACACTTCTCACCCATAAGGTCTTCGTACACTGCGACGTTCGTAGCTCAAGTGTTTATGGAGGATATTGTACGTTTGCATGGTATTCCTCATAGGATCATTTCCGATCGTGATCCAGTGTTAACTTCATCTTTGTGGAATTCTCTCTAGCATGCTTTGTGAGCTCAACTTAATTTCAACTTTGCATACCATCCTAAGACTAACAGACTAACGAAGCGAGTTAATCAAGTTTTAGAGGATATGCTTTGGATGTATGTTATGGATCAGCAGTCTCATTGGGAGGACTACTTGTACCTGGTTGAGTTTGCTTATAATAATGGGTACCCTAGTTCTCTTGGTATGTCCCCCTTCTAGGCCTTGTATGGTAGGCCGTGCCAGACACCATTGAGTTGGAATCACTTAGAGGACTGAGTTCTTTTAGGTCCAGAGATGCTTCAGGATATGGAGTAGTAGGTAGTGCAAATTAGAGAGTGGTTGGCTACAACTCAGGATCGGCAAAAGAAGTATGTTGATGCCAACTGCCACTTTTCAATGGGTGACCGTGTGTTTCTGAGAGTTCATCCACGGAAGAGCCCCATCCATTATGGGAAAGCCTCAATGTTGGCACCTTATTTTGTTGGACCTTTTGAAATCCTTGAGAGGATTGGTCCAGTTGCCTATTGCTTTGTGTTGCCACCGAGTCTATTGTCCATCCATGATGTTTTCCATGTTTTTGTTCTTAGACAATATATTCCTGATGTGACCCATGTTCTTGATTGGACTTCTTTGCAAGTCAAGGCAAATGAGCAGCTTTCTTTGGAGCTCGTATGAATCCTACAACATCGGAGGTTGACCCTCAGGGGTCGGGACATAGAGCAGGTAAGGGTCCAGTGGGATCCTGATGGTGAGTCGTCAGCATCTTGGGAAGATGCGGTGAGGATGAGAGACCTTTATCCGTATCTTTTTGCAAGCTTCCAGGAGTAAGCCTAGCCCTAGGGGGGAGGATTTAACAACCCCCATGTTTGTATTTTGTTGTGGTCTTTACTTGATGGATTATGATAGCTGTATATTTTGTATTTACACTATTCATCCCTTCGTTATTTTGTATTGACACCTGAGAGGTGTAATTTTGTGATTGTTATGCTGGATTACATGTTTACATGCTTACATGTTTATATGTTGGTATGTTGTTGACATGATTATTGTTCATGTTGGATTCCATGCTTACATGGCTAGATATTATGCTAGATTACATTCTTATATTTTTATGTATACATCATTTTCTTTGCTTACATATGATTATGGATAGGAAAAGGATGATGTCATAACACTTGTAACCAACAGGCTTATGATATTACGACTCTTTTTCTTGATAGTTGATGCTACTTTAGATATATGATATATGATTCATGCACATGTACTTTAATGTTTGATTGGAGTGATGCAGGTACTGAGCATTGACTCTGCCTAAATTCATAGGCATGAGCGTACTCTCCTTCCCTGATGATGTTTACTGGAGGTAGTCATAGGCCAAATATCCCCTACCCTAAACCAATGTACCCTGATAGGGAAATGTTTTCATGTTGTTGTCTTCCATCTGGTTACCTAATGGTAATGTCTGAAGCACCCTTCTCTTGGAGTTATGGATAGACATTGAGAGGGGGGGTGAATCAGTTTCTAAACTTTTTCAACTTCAACCAATTTTTTCATTTTGATTTCCTTTTCTTTCAACAATAGAGTAGAGTAATTACTTTTGAAAGCACAAAGATATGACAGCATCAACTTAGTCTATTAGACAACTTATGAAAATATGATTTGAGTGAGATATCTTGCATTTTCCAAAACATAGCTTACATTTGATCTCATTATTACTCTGATTAATGCATTCATGAGTTGAATGTAATCATTCATAAACATAATTGAGAATAGTAATAATCCCAATAGTGAACTGAAACAACAACACAGAAAAGTAGTGAGCACACAGAAGAACAAAGAGACAAAATATTTGCTGAGTGGAAAACCCTCCTGGGGTAGAAAAACCACTCCTAAATTGCCTTACTGGCTTAATCTTCAAAAACCACTGTTAACAATGCCTTATAGGCTAATTTCTGAGCACCAACTCAAGGAGCACCAACCCCTCATTTTGAAACACCAATTTCAAGGAGCACCAACCCCCATTTTGAAACACCAGTTTCAAGAAGTACCAACCCCTCAAAATTATTTTCAGAACAATAATAATACATCAAAGGATCTCTCTATTTTTCAGTTAAGCTCATAACACTCTGCTTCTAATACCCTAGGAACAATATTCCAGAATTACATCCAGTTCCCTAATTTTGTATTACAGAGTTTTCCAATATATCTCTTAATACAGCCACAATAACTATCTCTTAGAATTTCTAGCTAGCAGCCTTTCAGTATTCACAACACTACATTTTATAAATCTTGAAGTATGTATGTTATGAAGAAATCTTCAAAAAGCGTTTTTCACAAGATTCTGAAACTCTCTTGCTAATTTTAAAATCTGAAGCTGAATAATGATGATCTGTAGATAATGCTAAAAATCAGAGTAACACCTATCTAGAGAGATTTAATTTTTGTGTTGAATTAGGAGATTTCAAATTGTAACTAAAAGATTTTCATCAAAGACATGACATCCCACTAACAGAAAATCATATCCTCTAAATTCTCAGAGAATATTTTTCTAGAGCTTTGATGCCAACAAAAGATGTCGCCATGCAACTATACTTAGAAAATCACATATCGGTCATAGAGACAAAGTTTTTTAAATGTTCGCTGAGACATCTAGACAAGTATGTTGAAGGCAATTATAACGTTGATCGTTCCTTTGGTCCATGTGCATCGCCATGACCTTCTGTCATAGGGGAGAAACCATATCGAATACATTATGTTACGCCGAGAACCATGTGTTATGTTCTTTCCAATCACTGAGACGTAAGCAAGTTTCTCACCGAGATGCCCGTTTGTTCCATTCACTATCGCTATAGCCTTTTGATATCGAAGAGAAATCTTGTAGACAAGACTTTTTTTTGCTGAGAGCCCCTGTGATCAAACTTGTCGCCATGACAATTCAATACCTATGCCAAAGGCAACTTTATAGCCATCAGTCATCCCTCTGTTTGTCGCTGTGACATTCTGTTGTCGGGGAGATGTTATCTAGATTTCATTATGTTTCATCGAAAGTCTTTATCCCTTGTAAGTCACTATAACATAATGGTTCTCTCTCCGATGTATCCTTCTATCTTATGAGTGTCGCTATAACATACCATCATTGGGGAGACCTCTCGTAGAAAGCTTGA